>PVKV010026346.1:0-13524 GCA_004027835.1 Alouatta palliata | reverse complement strand
GTAACAAGAGCGAAACTCCGTCTCAAAAAAAAAAAAGAAATCTACCTTTAACAAATTCTAGATAATAATATCACAGTGGATCTCCCTAAGTGAATTAGTGGAAAGAAAGAACTATGCATTAACATGCAGACTGAAGAGAAAAAACATTGAGGTTTTTTTTTTTCTTTCTTTGAGTCAGAGTTTTGCTCTTGTTCCCCAGGCTGGAGTGCAATGACGTGATCTCGGCTCACAACCTTTGGCTCCTGGGTTCAAGCAATTCTCCTACCTCAGCCTCCCGAGTAGCTGGGATTACAGGCGTGCGCCACTGTAATGTAAAAATGTAAAAATACAAAATTAGCCGGGCGTGGTGGCGCATGCCTATAATCCCAGCTACTTGGGAGACTGAGGCAGGAGAATCACTTGAACCCAGGAGGTGGAGGTTACACTGAGCCCAGATCACGCCATTGCACTCCAGCCTGGGCAACAAGAGAAAAATTCCGTCTCAAAAAAATAAAAATTAAAAAAAAAAAAAAAAGAGATTCAACTGGGAAATAGTCTAAAAACCAGAGAAATGGGTAAGGAGAGTTAATGAAGCCAAAATGAGGACATTAAAGAGATATTATAGAGAAACATTAGTACATAGACTCATAAACATTCAACCAGAAAATGATCGGGCATGATTACTTTCAGATCTGCACAAAATGACACCTCCTAAAATTTAAGATTCTCTTAATGGGAACACAGAATTGCTGTTCTTTTTATTACTTCTAGTCCAGATTGTTCATTAAGAATTCTTCTGCTTGTGGCAAAAGGGAATCATTACATTTCTGCAGAGAAGTTTAAAGCACTTGGGTTCCTTGCTTTTATTATTTTAAAATATTTAAACAAAGGATACCAGTGAATACGATGCACTCATTGAGACTGAATTTTTGGTCTGATATAAATTACCCTACACTTAATGCTACTTATTCACATTAAACGTGTATCTGCAAATTTAGGAAAGACAAGTTCTAACTTACAAACTTATTCAGGTCACAACAATGCAAAAATAACAAAAAACCCAAACCATCACCCAAAGGGGAAGGAAAGCAAATGATTGCTTTGTGTAAATTCTTTGAAATGTATAAAACTGTTACCTTTTGCTCATCGAGTCTTATTGCTATAGCAGTGGTTTTCAATAATTAAGGGTGATTTCATCCCTCAGGAGATATTGTGTAACGTCTAGAGACATTCTGGGTTGTCACACGGTAGGGGTGTGTCATACTGGCTTCTAGCAGGTAGAAGCTAAAGGTGATTCTAAACATCGTACAGTGTAAAGGACAGTCCCTACAACAAAGAATTATCTGGCCGAAAATGTCAATAGTGCCTGCCTGCCTTAAAAATCCTGCTTTATAGATAGCTATAAACTTTCCTAACTGCAAGTTGCATGATGGTAACCAGTTTAAACAACACATGTTTTCAAAACAGTTGCTTTCAACAAAGGAGCAGAAGCAGTTCACATTTACACACCAAAATAGACAAGTATGTCTATGTTCCATTTACCTTTACGCAATTCCCAGGCATCTATATCTGGCTTGTTGAAGTATGTTACCCAGCGAGCATCAAACTCCTCATCTGTCTCATTTGACCCATGGGAATAGCAGCGAACTGACTGGATAGCTACAATGTAAAAGAACCATAACTTCAATGTACACAAATAGTACTTGATACATCTTGTTTAATGCATTAAATTTTGAATCAACTATATATGTTGTGGCAGAAAAAATATTCAACAGGTCCAATGAAATACATCTTATACATTGATAAAGAATCTTTAAAATTAGGCTGGGTATGGTGGCTCACGCCTGTAATCCCAGCACTTTGGGAGGATGAGGCAGGCAGATCACGAAGTCAAGAGATTGAGACCATCTTGGCCAACGAGGTGAAACCCCGTCTCTACTAAAAATATAAAAAATTAGCCAGGTGTGGTGGCACATGCCTGTAGTCCCAGCTACTCGGGAGGCTGAGGCAGGAGAATCCCTTGAACGCAGGAGGCGTAGGTTGCAGTGAGCCGGGATTGTGCCACTGCACTCCAGCCTGAGGGACAGAGTGAGACTCCGTCTTAAAAAAAAAAAAAAAAAAAATTAAGCAAAAGTAGAACAAAAAGTATTACACAGGCATGTTTATACCTTCCCCCTAATGTATAATACTAGCTTGAAATTATTTACAGTGGCTCCCTCTTATATCTATTTATTTATTTACTGAGACAAAGTCTCACTCTGTCACCCACGCTGGAGCGCAATCTCGGCTCACTGCAAATTTTGCCTCCCAGATTCAAGCGATTCTCCTGTCTCAGCTTCCTGAGTAGCTGGGACTACAGGCGTCTGCCACCACACCCAGCTAATTTTTGTGTTTTTAGTAGAGATGGGGTTTCATCACATTGGCCAGGCTGGTCTTGAACTCCTGAGCTTGAGATCCACCCGCCTCAGCCTCCCAAAGTGCTGGGATTACAGGCATGAGGCACCTCAACTCACCGACCCCTTCTTGTTTATTTTAAATTAACAGTGATTATCAGCGGAAGGTAAAAACTACTTTATATATTTCCATGTTGTTTGATTTTTTTATACTTAACCAGAGTATTAATTCCTAAGTAAACATGTCCCAGCTGGGCACACACCTGTAGTCCCAGCTACTCAGAGCCTGAGCCCAGAAGTGCAAGGTTGTAGGGTACTACAATATGACAGCACCTGAGAAAATAGCCATTGCATTCCAGCCTGGGCAACACAGCGCTACCCCACCTCTAAAAACTCATAATAATACCAACGTCCATTTAAGTTCTTTTTTTTGAGACAAGGTCTCACTCTGTTGTTGCCCTAACTGGAGTGCAGTGGCTCGATCATGGCTCACTGCAGCCTCAAACTCTTTGGGCTCAAGCATTCCTCCCACCCTTGCCTCCCAAAGTGCAGGGATTACAGGTGTGAGCCACCAGCCCAGGCCCCATTCAAGCTCTTAAACAAACTTATATACTTTATTGATGCATTAAAAAAAAAAAAAAAACTGATGTTGTTATATTCCAAAATAAATTACACATCCTGACAAATTACACATACAAATTGCTTTATTAAACTACAGTCCCTTCCCAGAAGATTCTAATAAATCCCCTAAGAGAACATAAACTCTAATCTACACCTAATGCAAAATAGTGTTTTATAGGGTATCTAAGAAATGACATTTTGGGCCAGGGGCAGTGGCTCACACCTGTAATCTCAGCACTTTGGGAGGCTGAGACTGGTGGATCACAAGTTCAGGAGTTTGTGACCAGCCTGACCAACATGGTGAAACCATCTCTACTAAAAATACAAAAATTAGCTACGCGTGACGGCAGACACCTGTAATCCAGCTACTCAGGAGACTGAGGCAGGAGAATCACTTGAACCCAAGAGGCAGAGGTTGAGGTAAGCTGAGATCACACCACTGTACTCCAGCCTGGGCAACACACTGAGACACCATCTCAAAGAAAAAAAAATGATATTTTAAATGTAACATTGTCAATAAAACAGGATACACAATTATTTTTATGCCATTTCTTGCCTTCAGAATCAGCATTCTGAAGGCTAGTAGAGCCTCCTAATCAATACATCCTTTACAGTACTGCATGAAAAGCATTTCCTTTTTTTTTTTTTAGATCAAGTCTCACTCTGTCACCCAGGCTGAAATGCAGTGGCACAATCTCAGCTCACTGCAACCTCCACCTTCTGGGTTCAAGCCATTCTGCTGCCTCAGCCTCCTGAGTAGCCGAGACTACAGGCATGCGCCACCACACCCAGCTAATTCTTACATTTTTGTAGAGGTGGGGTCTCACCATGTTACCCAGGTTGATCTCGAACTCCTGACCTCAAGTGATCCGCCTGCCCCAGCCTCCCAAAGTGTCCTGATTACAGGTGTGAGCCACTGCTCCCGGCCCCATTTTTCTTCCTTCCTGACAAATGGACACTGAATTGAGTTTGGAAATCTGGATTCCTTCTGAATACCCTCTGGAACAGGTAGGGGGATAGGGGGAGGCAGAAAATTTTATCTTTGGGTCTTAGACGCAGCACAGGCTAGCGCTCAGATACCTCCAGGCTCTTTACTCTCTCTGTTTGACTCTGGGAAATTAAGTTTCATTTTCCTTATCTGTAAAATAGGGGACACTACTCTCCTTAGTAGATTATAAAGATTAAATGTGAAAACAGGTAGGTTAACACTACGCATTGGTACTAAACAAATGGTAGCTATAAACTAACCCTTATCTAACAATGTCTTAGTTGATCTTGTGTTATAAAAATCATAACTTAGGCCGGGCGCGGTGGCTCACGCCTGTAATCCCAGCACTTTGGGAGGCCGAGGCGGGCGGATCAGAAGGTCAGGAGATCGAGACCACCCTGGCCAACATGGTGAAACCCCGTCTCTACTAAAAATACAAAAATTAGCTGGGCGTGGTGGTGTGCGCCTGTAATCCCAGCTACTCAGGAGGCTGAGGCAGGAGAATTGCTTGAACCCGGGAGGCAGAGGTTGCAGTGAGCCGAGATCGCGCCACTGCACTCCAGTCTGGCGCCTTGGCACCTGGTGACGGAGCAAGACTCTGTCTCAAAAAAAAAAAAAAAAAAAAAAAAAAAATCATAACTTAAAGAAATGAAAAATATCTCAAATCACATTTCCTACTATCTTGTATTAGATAAGCTTGCTATAACTTCCAGTTGTTTAAGGCTTCTTAATATATTTTTACTTATTTACTCTTAGAGATGGGGTCTTGATATGTTGTCCAGGCTGGTCTTGAACTCCTGGCCTCAAGCAATCCTACGACTTCGGCCTCCCAGAGTACTACGATTACAGGTGTCAGCCATCGCGCCAGGCCTTAACATATATATACATATATATTTTTTTTTAATCTTCATCCAGAAACCTCTCAACATTGTTGAAATTTAAATGTTAGTAATATCCTATATATCTTTAATGCAGTAACTGGCAGGAGGAAGAGGAGGAAAAAACCAAAGCAGAAAAGATCTTCCCAGAGACCTAAATTACCTACATAATCCAAGCCCAGAATGAAGTGCAACAGGTACATAAATGGTATAGATGTGGCCATGTTTCAATTTTTTTTTTTTTTTTTTTTTTTGAGACAGTGAGTCTCGCCCTGTAGCTCAGGCTGGAGTACAACGGTATGAGGTCTCAGATGACTGCAACTTCTGCCTCCTGGGTTCAAGTGATTCTCCTGCCTCAGCCTCCCGAGTAGCTGGGATTATAGGTGCCCACCACCACGCCCAGCTAATTTTTTGTATCTATGTTAGAGACAAGGTTCCGCCATGTTGGCCAGACTGGTCTCAAACTCCTGACGTCATGATCTGCCCAACTCAGCCTCCCAAGGGATTACAGGTATGAGCCACCATACCTGGCCTTAATTTCTTCAACAAGAAAAAATGGATCTCTACACCTAAATATATTTGATAAGGGCAAATCAAAACTACATGGATATTTAATAAGTCTTATAAGACTAATTTCAAATTTAATATATCAGAAAACAAGGCCAGGTGTGGTAGCTCACACCTGTAATTCCAGAACTTTGGGAGGCTGAGGTGGGCGGATCACTTGAGGCCAGGAGTTCAAGACCAGCCTGGCCAACATGGTGAAACCCTACCTCTACTAAAATACAAAAAATTAGCCAGGTGTGGTGGCGCAGGCCTATAGCCCCAGCTACTTCAGAGGCTGAAGGAGGAGAATCGCTTGAACCCAGGGAGGTTGCAGTGAGCCAAGATCACACCACTGTACTTCAGCGCGAGCAACAGAGCAAGGCTCCATCTCAAAAACACACACACACATGAAAACACAGATTAGACACCTTCTAACACACTATTATCAAGAGCTTAGGGCCAGGCACAGTGGCTCTAGCCTGGGCGACAGAGTGAGATCCTGTCTCAAAAAAAAAGTGTTATCTTTTTCAAAAACTAAAGCTAGCCTTCACTGAATACTTAAAGTGCAAGTATAAAATGATACAATCATTTTGGAAGACTGTTTAAGCAGTTTCTTATCAAGTTAAACACAAACCTACCATGTAACACAGTAATTCCACTCCTAAGTGTTTACTCAGTGAAAGGTCCATGTACTCCTTCCCCCGAGGTAATTACCTGTCCTATCCAGAACAGTGTTTCATGATAAGCAAATCCTTTTGTCCCTACAGGCATGGATTTGCCTACATGAGTGCTAGGCTTTGTTTCCTAACTTCAAATAAGATGACCAGCAATAGCAAATCCAGGAGATCACCACCTTCAATGAGTTGACCACAGGTCTTCCGGAAGCCAAATTACAAACTAGTTGTATTCCAAAAAGTGTTTTATAAAACAGGCCAGGTGTGGTGGCTCATGCCCGTAATCCCTCTACTTTAGAAGGCCAAAGCAGGACTGCTTGATGCTAGGACTGAGAGACCAGCTTGGGCAACAAACCCAGACGCCCATCTCTACAAAAAAACTTTAAAAAATCAGTGGGATGTGGTGGTCCCAGCCACTCAGGAGGTTGAGGTGGGAGGATCCCTTGAGTCCAGGACAACAGGATGCAGTGAACTATGACTGCACCACTGCACTCCAGCCTAGGATGGAGCAATACTCTGTGTATCAAACAAATTAAAATAAATAAAAATTTAAAAACCCATACATCCCTTTCCGAAGGGCAAAAACAGACTCTCCCCACATGATTTAAATTATACTGTTAAATCCAGCAATAGGTAGAGCAGGATCTATTCCATTAGCCATGGACATGTCCCCCATATGCTTAACATTTTTTTAGGTATACTACACGAGCATTCTCTGCCCCACACACCCCACCCCACTTACGAACGGGATCTCCACCTAGCATTGAAGCTTGTAAGGCAAACTATTTTGGAAAACAATTACTCAGTGCTTTTACATAACCTGAAGGTTCCAGACTAAGAAAAAAGAAGCAGCTATGAAAAATGAGGACATTTTTAGGGCTTCATTCTAAAAAGCTATTTCTAACACTGCTTTCTGGCATTCAGTTAAGCACTCTACTTAAAAACAAAAAGGCTAACATATATAGAAAAACTAAAGGGCTCATTAATCCCTTGGGTTTAAATTTTGTTAAATAGGATAGTTTTCCATTTAATAATCAGCCCAGACAGGCCCAAAGAATAAACATTTTGGTGGTGGTAACTCTTGGAATGAGGGTACAATAAGGAGTTATTGAGGCCAGGCGCAGTGGCTCTTGCTTGTAATCCCAGAACTTTGGGAGGCTGAGATGGAAGGATGGCTTGAGCCCAGAAGGTCGAGGCTGCAGTGAGCTGTGCCACTGTACTGCAGCCCGTGTGACAGAGCAAGACCCTGTCTCAAAAAAAAAAACAAAAAAGAAAAAACAGGCCAGGCGTGGCAGGTCACGCCTGTAATCCCAGCACTTTGGGAGGCCGAGGGGGGCAGACCACGAGATCATGAGGTCAAGATACGGAGACCATCCTGACCAACATGGTGAAACCCTATCTCTACTAAAAATACAAAAATTAGCTGGATGTGGTGGCACATGCCTGTAGTCCCAGCTACTCAGAAGGCTAACACAGGAGACTTGCTCGAACTCAGGAAAAGGAGATTGCCGTGAACCGAGATCGTGCCGTGCCACTGCACACTAGCCTGGAGACAGAGCGAGACTCCATCTCAAAAAAACAAAAACGACGGGCGTGGTGGCGCGTGCCTGTAGTCCCAGCTACTAGGAAGGCTGAGGTGGGAGGATCGCTTGAGCCCAGGAGTTCTGGGCTGCAGTGCGCTATGCCGATTGGGTGTCCGCACTAAGTTCGGCATCAATATGGTGACCTCCTGGGAACGGAGGACCACCAGGTTGCCTAAGGAGGGGTGAACCAGCCCAGGTCAGAAACGGAGCAAGTCAAAACTCCTGTGCTGATCAGTAGTGGGATCGCACCTGTGAATAGCCACTGCACTCCAGCCTGGGCAACATAGCGAGACCCCGTCTCTAAAACAAAACAAAACAAAAACAAACAACAGAAGAAAAAAAATTTGGCTGGGTATGGTGGCTCACAACTGTAATCCCAGCACTTTGGGAAGCTGGAGGAGGGAGAAAGGAGACAGCTAGGCACTCCTGAGCCCAGGAGTTCCCAGATCAGCCTGGGCAACACAGGGAGATACTGTTTCTATCAAAAATAAAAATGGTGGCACACCCTTGTGATCCTAGCTGTTTGGGAGGCAGAGGCAGGAGGAGCAGTTGAGTCCCAGGAGGTCAAGGCTGCAGTGAGCTCTGATGGTGCAACCGTACTCCAGCTTAGGCAGCACAGTGAGACTATCTCAAGAAGAATAGAAAAGAACAGAACAGAACAGAAAAGAAAAAAAGGGAAAGGAAAGGAAAGGAAAAGAGAGGAAAGAAGGAAGGAAGGGAGGGAGGAAGGAGGGCTGGGCGTGATGGTCCACACCTGTAATCCCAGCACTTTCACAAGGTCAGGAGTTTGAGACCAGCCTGACCAACATGGTGAAACCCTGTCTCTACTAAAAATGTAAAAATCAGCTGGGCATGGTGGCACGCGCTTATAATCCCAGCTACTCAGGAGGCTGAGGTAGAAGAAAAAATCGCTTGAACCTGACAGGCGGAGTTGCAGTGAGCCGAGATCATGCCATTGCACTCCAGCCCAGGCAACAGTGCGAGACTCCATCAAAACAAAAAAACAAAAAAAAAAAAAAAAAAGGAAAGAAAGCAAAGAAAGAAGAGAAAAAAAGAAAATTAAAAAAAAAATTTTTTTTTTGAGATAGGGTCTCATGCTGTTGCCCAGGCTGAGTGCAGGGGTGCCATCTCGGCTCACTACAACCTCTGCCTCCCGGGTCCAAGCGATTATCCTGCCTCAGCTTCCAAGTAGCCGTGAAAATGTGCACGTGCCAAAAATGTAAATTTAGTATAAATTTAGTATAAAACATGAACAAACATCAGGATGACCCAAACATAACTATAGATAAGAAACAAAAACGGTTCCACATTTTTGTCAGTTTCCACCAGGCATGGTGGCTCATGGCTGTAATTCCAGCCCTTTGGGAGGCTGAGGCAGGTGGATCACCAGAGGTCAGGAGTTCGAGAACTTCGAGACTAGGCTGACCAACATAGTGAAACCCTGTCTCTACTAAAAATACAAAAATTAGCCAGGTGTGGTGGCAGGTGCCTGTAATCCCAGCTACTTGGGAGACTGAGGCAAGAGAATCGCTTGAGCTGAGATCGTGCCATTGCACTCCAGCCTCGGCAACAAGAATGAAACTCCATCTCAAAAAAAAAAAAGGAGTCAGTTTCCTAAGACGGACTTAGAATGTGGCACAGTAGTCCCTAAAAATGACAGAACAGGCTGTGAAGGTGACACACTAAACGCTAACCGAGAAACGCCTGATTAAAAAGTATAATCGTGTGTCCCATACAGAAGCATATTGTGTCCTCGGACCTCGAGCGGCGCGCCCGGAGGCTCAATGTCACCTTCGCCGAGGCGCTGCAGGCCGGCGGCGGCCACTCCCGGTCAGGTGGCCGCAGGGTCGGCGCCGGGGCAGGGTCACGGCCCGGGAACCGTAGGGGAGTGCTGCGTCCCCTCTTCAGCGCTCACAGCAAGTCCACATCTGACCTGTCCACAGTGACAGAGCCAGGAAGTTGCACGGAGGGAGGCCCGGGGGGCGCGCTCTCAGGTCCTCCACTACTCGAGGCGGCGGCCAGGGCGGCCCGCGGTCACAGGGTTCGGTAACCAGGGTAGGGCAAGGGCTAGGCCGGGGGGAGCCCGCCCTCGAGTGGCGGCGGGGGCCCAGGTCACCGCAAGGACACGAGGGCGCGGGCAGTGGCAAGCAGGGGCCTTACCCGCGGCGGGGCCGGGGGTCGGGGCGGAGTGCAGGAGGCCTCGAGGGCCGGCCCGGGCGGTTGCGGCCACAGCGCAGCGGCGGAGAGCGGCGCCCAGCATGACGGCGATGGCGGCCCGCAAGCAGAGGATGGAGAGAGAAGCCGGTGTGAGCCCGCGGGTGGCTCGCGAGCTGGCGGGGGGCGGACTCACGCACGGGCGCACGGCGGGCGGAGCACGTAGGCCCGCCCACTGCGACTCTGACGCCTGGGTGGGAGGGGCCACAGCGCGGCCGCAGGCGGGTTACGGCGGCGCGCTGAGGACAAAGTTTATTAGCCCCGCGTCCCGCCTCGTCTCTGGTCAGGTGACCTGCAGCCGCCATCCTGGAAGTAAGAATGGAGGCGAGGGAGGAGCAACCGCCAAAGCTTATGTTCGATTCAGGCCCAGGAGGGCACTTAATCAACTCAAAATAGGAATGATAGCAATAACAACAGACTATAATAAAAATACCTACTTTGCGGCCGGACGCCGTGGCTCACGCCTGTGATCCCGGCACTTTGGGAGGTGGAGGCAGGCAGGTCACCTGAGGTCGGGAGTTCGAAACCAGCCTGACCAACAAGGAGAAACCCCGTCTGTACTAAAAATACAAAATTAGCTGGGCGTGGTGGCGCACGCCTGTAATCCCAGCTACTCAGGAGGCTGAGGCAGGAGAAAAGCTTTAACCTGGGAGGCGGAGGTGTGGACAGCCGAGATCGCACCATTGCACTCCAGCCTGGGCAACAAGAGAAACTCCGTCTCAAAAAACAAAACAAAACAAAAAAACCCTTACTTTGCTTACCCTCCTCTTTCCTGTTGTAGCATAAAATAAAAGAACGAATGAGGGGGAAATGCCTATATATAAGGGACTCTATTAGTAGCTTTTTTTTTTTTTTTTAAAGACGGGGTTTCACCATGTTAGGCTGGTCTTGAACTCCCAACCTCAGGTGATCCGCCCACCTTGGCCTCCAAAGTGCTTGGATTACAGGCGTGAGCCACCACGCCCAGCAGTAACTATTCTTAAATCACAAACCAGCTTGCATAAAAAATGAGTTCAACTACTTCATTTCACAGATTAGGAAAGAGGCTCAGAAATCAGGTTGCTCACTGGCAGTCAGGGATCTCACCACATCCCCAGTTCCGAGGACTCTCACCTGGATGTTTCTGGCCTGTCTCCTACAGGAGGGCTCCTGAATCTACGACCCATGGCTCTGAAATAGGGTGGATCAAGTTCCAAGGTTGCTGCATCTAATATCAGTAGCTACATCCTAACTTTGAGCCCCTGGGCCGTCCAGGGTACTTCCCCCAGGCCTGAAGTATCTGGAGGCCGCCCAGAGATAACAAGACTGTCTATTTCTCTTGTCTCCCATTCTCTATCCCTGGGCACACCGGAAAGAAAAGTTGTCCATTCAGGTACCACTTCCTCACTTCAGGCTGACTCTGAGGGGCCTTGGCATCTGCCCTTCTCTTTTTCCTCCCTAGCAGTGTGGCTCTACTGTATGTGAATCTGGCTGAGAAAAGGATTTTTTAAATGTTTTCAAAGCACCTGCCCTCAGCTTCTCCCTCCAACCTAGTGTTGGGGCTAGGAAAACAAAGTGAAGGCCTCTGAAGCAGTTTCTCTCTGACCTTCTGCCCTCTTGACTCTTGCCCCTTATTCTCCCTCCAGGCATATCACAGAAACTACAATCCCGCTTCCCCAAGAGGGGGTCATAGAAAGTAGAACCCCTTTACCCCAAAGCCAGCCATAAAGCCTAAAAATATTACTGTAGGCTGGGTGCGGTGGCTCACCCCTGTAACCCCAGCACTTTGGGAGGGCAAAGCGGGTGGATAACCTGAGGTCAAGAGTTTGAGACCAGCCTGGCCAACATGGTAAAAACCCGTCTCTACTAAAAATACAAAAAATTAGCCAGGCATTGTGGTGGGCATGGTGGGCACCGTAATCCCAGCTACTCAGGAGGCTGAGGCAGGAGAATCGCTTGAACCCGGGAGATGAAGGTTGCAGTGAGCCAAGATCACGCCATTGCCTTCCAGCCAGGGCAATAAGAGTGAAACTGTCTCAAAAAAAAAAAAACTTACTCTAACGTTTCCCCTTGCCTTTCGGTGTAACAGCTGACCATAAGGAAATTAAGGCCGAGCACAGTGGCTGACGCCTGTAATCCTAACACTTTGAGCGGCCGAGGCTGGGGTATCACTTGAGGTCAGGAATTCAAGACCAGCATGACCAACATGGCAAAACCCCATGTCACTAAAATTGCTAACATCAACCAGAAATCGCTTGAACCCAGGAGATGGAGGTTGCAGTGAGCAAAGATCTCGCCACTGCACTCCAGCCTGGGTGACAGCTAGACTTCATCTCAAAAAAAAAAAAAAAAGAAAAAGAAAGGCCAGGTGCGGTGGCTCATGCCTGTAATCCCAGCACTTTGGGAGGCCGAGGCGGGCAGATCACGAGATCAGGAATTCAAGACCAGCCTGGCCAACATAGTGAAACCCCGTCTCTAAAAAAATAAATAAATATAAAAAATAAAAAATAAATAAATAAAAAGAAAAGGAAAAAGGAAAGTTGGCCAGGTGCAGTGGCTCATGCCTATAATCCCAACACTTTGCGAAGCCAAGGTGGGTGGATCACCTGAGGTCAGAAGTTAAAGACCATCCTGGCCAACATGATGTAATCCAGTCTCTACTAAAATTGCAAAAATTAGGGCAGGTGTTGTGGCACACACCTACAATCCCAGTTACTTGGGAGGCTGAGGCAGGAGAATCTCTTGAACCCAGGTGGCGGAGGTTGTAGTAAGCAGAGATCATGCCACTGCACTCCAGCCTGGGCAACAAAAGCCACACTCCGTCTCAAAAAAAAAAAAAATGCCTGTAATCCCAGCATTTTGGGAGGCCAACCCAGCGGATCACCTGAGGTCAGGAGTTCAATACCCTCCTGGCCAACATGGTGAAACACTGTCTCTACTACTTAGATTGGCTACTGAAGTGTTTTTTTTTTCTTTTTAAAATACAATTATGACTATAATTTACCATGTGCCACTACATGCCATAAACTATTAACTCATTTATGCCTCATAAAAACTTTGTGAGATGTTTTTATCCCTAATTTATTTATTTTTAAAATTTATTTTATTATTTTTTTTTGAGGTGGAGTCTTGCTCTGTCCCCCAGGCTGGAGTGCAGTGGCATGATCTTGGCTTACCGCAACGTCTGCCTGCTAGGTTCAGGTGATTCTGCTGCAGCTTCCCAAGTAGCTGAGACTACAGGTACTCGCACCATGCCCAGCTAATTTTTCTTTTTTTTTTCTTTTTTTACCCCCCCCCTCTAATTTTTCTATTTTTAATAGAGATGGGGTTCCACCATGTTGGCCAGGCTGGTCTTAAACTCTTGACCTCAGGTGATCCTCCCATTTTGGCCTCCCAAAGTGTTGGCATTATAGGTGTGAGCGGCCTATCCCTAATTTATTGATAAATGAATAGACTTAAAGAACTCTTGCAGGCCGGGCGCGGTGGCTCACGCCTGTAATCCCAGCACTTTGGGAGGCCGAGGCGGGTGGATCACGAGGTCAAGAGATTGAGACCATCCTGGTCAACATGGTGAAACCCTGTCTCTACTAAAAATACAAAAATTAGCTGGGCATGGTGGCACGTGCCTGTAGTCCCAGCTACTCGGGAGGCTGAGGCAGGAGAATTGCT
>PVKV010026345.1:0-28173 GCA_004027835.1 Alouatta palliata | reverse complement strand
TTTGGGAGGCCGAGGCGGGTGGATCACGAGGTCAAGAGATCGAGACCATCCTGGTCAACATGGTGAAACCCCGTCTCTACTAAAAATACAAAAATTAGCTGGGCATGGTGGCACGTGCCTGTAGTCCCAGCTACTCGGGAGGCTGAGACAGGAGAATTGCTTGAACCCAGGAGGCGGAGGTTGCGGTGAGCCGAGATCGTGCCATTGCACTCCAGCCTGGGTAACAAGAGCAAAACTCCGTCTCAAAAAAAAAAAAAAAAAAAAAAAAAAAAGAAATCTTCAGTTGTATATATTTTTTTCATTGAGTTGTAAATTCACCCACACTTACCAAAGTAATACTACCCTGTTAATGACCATTAGTAGCCTTATTTGGGTAGCCAGATTAGAGAGACAGCCTTTGTGGTGTTACCTGCCTTGATGTTTTCATTCATAATGCAACACTTGGGAATTCAGCATTTTTCTGTATTGGAGACATGTATGATGATGTGTATGTTCCTTCCCCATAAACTTGACAGTTTCTCCTTTGGCAGTGCTCTGCATCACAATTTTATTTTATTTCATTTTTATTTATTTATTTTTTTTGCGACAGAGTCTCACTCTGTTGCCCAGGCTGGAGTGCAGTGGTGCAGTCTTGGCTCACTGCAGCCTCCACCTCCCAGGTTCAAGTGACTCTCCTGCCTCAGCCTCCTGAGTAGCTGGGACTACAGGTGTGCTCTGCCATGCCCGGCTAATTTTTTTGGTTTTTTTTTAATAGAGATATTGTTTCACCATGCCAGTCAGGCTGGTCTCACTCCTGACAGCAAATGGTCTGCCCGCCTCAGCCTCCCAAAGTGCTCAGATTACAGATGTGAGTCACCATGCCCAGCCTCCAATTTGAATATATGTAGGACCCATCCCCACCTCTCACTGGGGATTGGTCCTACATATATTCAAATTGGAGGCTGGGCACAGTGCTTTCCTGCTCCTTTCCCCTTCATGTGTGCAGTAAGTTGACTGCTATCAGGCCAATATCATGTGATAGTTTCAGATTTTATGGGAATGTGGTATGATTGAAGAAAGGCTTTTGAGAGAAAATGTGAAATGATGAAGTCTTAGACTAACTACTAAGGCACCAGTTGATTGAGGGTTAATCTCCAAAGGTTGAAATAAAGTGGATCTGTTAAAAAGCCTTTGGTTACTTTGAGATGCCACAGGTGTGTATACTAACATTCCTGGAAGCACATTCTGTAAAGGCACCAATCTACAACACAGATACCCACCTTCCCCTAGACTTCAGAGTTCTGGGCTGCAGCCTTCTACCAGATGAGTTGTGTGCCTATCCATTTCACATCCAACCTTGGAAACTGCAGTTTGTTTAAGATTTCAGAAAGAATGGGAGCTATGTTTCCAGTTTACTGCTTTGTTATTTTGAAATTGAAATTGAAAGTCTGAGCAGAATTTGGAACTACACAAAACAGGATCTTTTCACATGTTTGTTTAAGTCATGTTCTTGGCAAAAACTTGCGAGGAAATGATGTGTTTCTCTAGGAGCATTGATTTCTTGCTCCAGTATGGTGGCCATTTCCCAGGGTCTCATTCCAAAACATCTGTTTTGCCATCAGAGCCAGCCTTTCAGTGAATGATCTCTTCGGTCTACACTGTGCTAAAACTTGCAATTGAAAGGATTTTTATTAATGAGGTCTAGGTAATAAAGTTTCAGAAAGTTCTCTCTAATAGTCGGATAGCAAGCGCTGACCTCTGTGCCTCTATAGGAGTGGCATGGTTGGATTATGAGCTTGTTGGCTAGGTTGGGCTGCGGGTCATTATGGAAAAGCCATGTTTCCCTTGCCTGTGGGTGGGAATAAGTGGAATGGGGCCATTTAAAAAAAGGTCTGTGGTTGAATTCTGAGTTTGAGCTGTTTTAAAATGTCAGACTGAATCCTTGGGAAACTCATTCGAATGAGACCAGCCGCAATGTAAGAGTGTGTGTATATATATATGTATATAGATATATATATATCCAACACACGTGTTGGAGCATTTCCGTGTATTGGAGGGAACTGATGGAGAGGACACAAACCACCATGTTAACTGCCACATGCTGTAAACCAGTGTATCTCAACTGGGGACCATTTTGCCCTCTCAGGACATTTGGCAGTGTTTGGAGACACTTTTTGTTTGTCCCAAATGGGAAAGCAGGGTAGCGATACTGGCATCTAGTGAGTAGAGGCTAGAAATGCTGCTGAATATCCCGCAGTGGGGCTGGGTGCATTGGATCACACCTGTAATTACAGCGCTTTAGAAAGTCAAGGCAGGAGGATCTCTTGAGCCCAGGAGTCTGAGGCTGCAGTGAGCTGTGATGGCATCATTGTACTCCGGCCTGAGCAGCTGAGTCAGGGGTCTCTTCAATGAATGAATGAATGAATGAATGAATGATTTTAAAAATTCAATCAGTCAATATTCTACAATGCACCAAACAGTCCTCTGCCTCAATCAAGAATTATCTGGCCCAAAATATCAGTAGTGCTGGAGTTGAGAAACCCTGCCTTAGACCCTTTCCTTCTCCTAGTTTCCAAGCTGATAAATCAGCCTGCCTTGACAAAGGTGAGGTGGTAAGCTGCAGGTGTGAGTGGGAAGAGGAAGATAAGGAAGGAGATGGAGAAAAGAGGAGCATTGCTTGAAAATGAACTACCCGGGCCATATCTCATTTGTACCAAGTGAATATGTGGGATTCTGTCTTTATATGTTTGGTAAAACCGTAAAGTATGTGGGTGGCTGGGCCATCGCTTTTGTGTTAGAGGTGACCTGAGTGTTTATTTTAATTTATTCAAAGCACCTGTGTGAGTTTTCCATTGCTGCTCTAACAATTTATCACAAACTTGGTGGCCTAAAGCAACACTGTTTATTATCTGACAGTTCTGTAGGTCAGAAATCCAACACAGGTCTCATCAGGCTGAAATCAAAGTGTCAGCCAGGCTGCATTCTCTGTAGGGGTTCTAGAGGAGAATTTCTATCCTTGCCTTTTCCATTTTCTAGAGGCCATTGTATTCCTTGGCTCCTGGACCCTTTATCTTCAAAGCCATCAATGTCACATCTCCCTGTGCGGTTTTTTTCATAAGTGACTCTTTTTCTGACACTTCTTCCTCCTCCTCTTTTAAACATCCTTAGAGTGACATTGGGCCCACCTGTATCATCTCCCCATCTCCAGTTCCTTAATGTCATCGCATCTGTGAAAGCCCTTTTACCACCTGTTCACAGACCGATTCTGGGACTAGGACTGGCTGTCTTTGAAGGTCCATTGTCCTGCCTACCACAGACTTCACGGCATTTACTAGAACCACGTTTAGCTGACTTGAGAGCTAGATGTAGAAAAGGAAGAGCTATAAAAATGGGTTTTAAAACAAGCCTTTTTTTTCCAGTGGTATAATTTTAGTGTTTTAGAAGTAATTTTTCTTTTAATGTCGTATGACGCAGAAAACATTTGGAGGATGTTGAAAAGTAATTGTTTAAATTGGCAAAGACACATTTCAATAAGGGAGAAAACAAGAGGGAAACAGGTGGGGAGGAAACTCTAGACAAGAGGCCCTAAGACTTGAATGTGCACCTTAGTCCTGGTGAAAATTCAGATTCTTGGGCTCTAAAGTCTGTTAAGCGGGTGGGGGTGGCGGGGGTTGTACTTTTAATGAGCACTCTCCTGTGATACATTTAACGTAAAAGGTCCTTGGGTCACACTTTGAGAAACACTGCTGTAGAAACTCAAATAATCCATTTTACAACAAAGGTACATTTTACTCATTTAGTTTAAAATGAAATCATTGCACAATCCTGATGTTAGAGGTTAGAATAAACATGTACTTAAGTTCTTGACGTTCTTGTCATTTCAGTTACATGTTGGGGAATGTGATTTGTGTTTTGGAATATTCAAATCCTTGTCATATTCCACCATATTCATATTCAAAATATGCAATGATTTTGACCCTTGATTGTTCTTATTAATAATGACTGTCATCTTTTCTGTGTGATTAACTCTTGTGTTGATATAAATATGCCTTTGGCTTACTAATGTTCAGTAAGAACTAATGACTCTTGGGAATGTTAATAACTCTGAGAGTCCCTTTTAAATCGGTTGTAACCAGGCTGTCATTACATGTTTGTTTGGAAGCTTAGAGATAACATGTATGAACTTTGTAACACATAGTAGTTGCTCAGTAAAGGTTAACTCTAGATACACATTGATTAGTTTCACTTTAGAAATAGAAACTTAGAGTTCAAAATTCCCATCTGCCTAGTTCCTAAGGCCCACTTTCTTACCAGAATCTTTTCTGATAACCCTCTCCTGTATAAAATGGTTCCTCTTTTGAAACTTTATAGTTCTTTTGTACTTCTCTTATTCTGTTACATTACTGCAAAAAAAAAAAAAAAGTGCCGATTGAGTAAACGCTTTCCTCACTGCTGTAGTGTAAGCTTCCTAAGGACATGTCCATAGCAGATACTTCTTACTACAAACTGCCTGGTAGAATTGCTTTCTAAAGAATCTACTCAGTGACCGGGCATGGTGGCTCAGGCCTGTGATCCCAGCACTTTGGGAGGCCGAGGTGGGCAGATTGCCTGAGGTCAGGAGTTCGAGACCAGCCTGGCCAACATGGTGAAACCTTGTCTTTACTGAAAATACAGAAATTAGCTGGGCATGGTGTTGCTTGCCTGTAATCCCATCTGCTTGGGAGGCTGAGGCAGGAGAATCACTTGAACTCAGAAGGCAGAGGTTGCAGCGGGCCAAGATCATGCCACTGCACTCCAGCCTGGTGACAGAGTGAGACTCCGTCTCAAAAACAACAACAAAAAAGAATCTACTCAGTAAGCCTGTTGGCGAACTGACCAACATTTGGACAATTATGGCATCATCTTACAATTTTTCAGATACTGTTTTTCTTTTCTTTCTTTTGAGACAGTCTCCCTCTTTCACCAGGCTGGAGGGCAGTGGTGTGATCTTGGCGCGTTGCAACCTCCATCTCCCGGGTACAAGTGATTCTTCTGCCTCAGCCTCCCGAGTAGCTGGGACTACAGGCTAATTTTTGTGTTTTTAGTAGAGACGGGGTTTCACTGTGTTGGCCAGGATGGTCTCGATCTCTTGACCTCATGATCCACCCACCTCAGCCCCCCAAAGTGCTGGGATTACAGGCGTGAACCACCAAGCCCAGCCCAGATACTGTTTTTCACTGGTTTAGAAATGTAAGACTTTGCAATGACTTTTATAAAAGCATATTTGAGATAGTTATTCACTAAGCTTTTTTATGTTAATGATGTCATACTATCAAAAATTAGCTAGAGTCAATGGATTGTAATGAGGATGGTTTGTAATCTAGATTATATGTTCCACATGTAACATTGAAATGAAATATAAAATTGAGTTGTTGGCATGTGGTTGTGGTGAGCAGAAGCAGTTATTATACATTACTTGGTAAAATTCATATTCATATCTTGTCAGTTTACAGTGAGCCAGAGATTAAAAATAACATTTGTTTCTGTTTTAGTAACTGCTTTAAAAATATCGAAAATCATTTTATTTTCTTTAGCCTGACTTCTAGTAGTGTTTTGAATATGTGGCCTTTCAAGCAGTAATGAAATGCATCAATGCGACTTGGCAATGTCTCACAGGACATGCTTCTAGGATCATTTTTAATGATTAAAACTCAAATGGAGTTTCTAAAAAACTGACCCAAAATACAGATGAACCAAGTAAACCCAGAAGGAAATCTGAGTAAAATCCTGATTCTTGGTCCTTTGCATATATCCTCCACATCTGTTTTCTCCAGATCTCTTTGTTCTTGCTTGTTGACAGCACAGAGGAAGCTGGAATCACAGAGTGTAATTTTCTGGCTTATTTTTTATATCCCCTTTCCTCTTTAGTGATAGTTTGTAGAGTAGACTGCAGTCACCATGGTTTTCAGTTTGGAAAATGCAAGAATCGGATCTGTATTTTCTACAGCCAGCTTTTGTGGCATTCTCGAGAGGTGATTGGAGAACCACGAGAGCAGGCAGACATCTGGGTGAGAGGGCACGAGGGGTGAGTGACGGCAGAGCCAGGCTTGCTGAAGAGGTGGAAAGGGAAGGATTCACGGAGCATAACCAGGAAATAGAATTGATAGGATTTGCTACCTGCTGACCTGTGGAATAAGGGGGATGGCAGAGGAGTTGATTCTCATGTTTCTAGATTGGGCCACTTAGTGCTGTTGGGGTACCAGGAAAGACTTAGTGGACCCACAGAAGTGACAGGACCCAGGAGTCCCTCTCACCACCCACCCTGGCTTCTCTGCTTTGGCTTACCCTTTCTTGGTTGGGGGTTGAGGGTTGGGGGTTGGTCAGCTTCCGTGGGGTGGTTGGGGGTGTCACGTTAGTGCTCAGGAGTGAGCGCAGGGTGTACAGACACCTCCAATGTGAATGTGGAGGGAGACAAAAAGAGTTAGTCTGAGCTGACAAATTTAATATATTTTGCTGACTGCTGAGTTCCATTAGGACAGGTACCTAATGCATGCGGGGCTTAAAACCTAGATGACGGATTGATAGATACAGCATACCACCATGACACATGTATACCTATGTAACAAACCTGCATGTTCTGCACACGTATCCCAGAACTTAAAGTTAAAAAATAAAGATTGCTCAGTTCAGACTTCTGAGAGCAATGGGAGCAGTTTGCTGTTCACCAAATAGGGACATCAGTTCTTTACTGATTAATAGCAGTGATTCAGAAAACTACCTTTTGTAGTAGAGCATACCAAGGAGGGTCTACAGGATGGAAAAAGAGAACAGTGCTTTGTAAACTATAATTAAGTATTGCCATAAGTAAATATTTAAACTACACTAAAATGGCAACATCAGGAAATATGACTAAGGAGTCAGTGTACGCCACGCCCTTTCCCCCACCTTTGTGGTTGTTGAAAATTTCCACCAAGAGTGATGTATGCAAAATAGGGTAAGATCAGAGTGTTAGGTTTCAGAGGAAGGCAAAAAGTTGCGTGATTCTGTAAATGGAGAGCTTACAAATGGAAAGTCTATCACAGTCATTAGTATGAACATTAGAGCGATTCTCCCTTCTTAACTTCTGCTCAGAGGTTTGATGTGGTAAAGAAACAGTCTGCTCTTAGCCGTGTTTCTTGAAAATACATGTCTTCAATTACTTTGTTTTCTGAGAGAAAGGAGGGTTTTGGAGGAGAATGAAATGCCTCATGAGTTTGACGTACTATGGGAGGACTGTTGTTGTTATTGCTTGATTTACACTGTCTCATTTTATACAAAGTGTACAGCACAGTTTCTCAAGCAGCAATTATGATGCCGAGAAAACGGGGTGGATTCTGGGCTTCTGTATCCTGTAGTCTGTCATCCAAGTGATAATATTCATTACAAAGATCCTTACCCAGGAGGCCAAGGTGGGAGGATTGCTTGAGGACAGGAGTTTGAGACCAGACTGGGCAACATAGTGAGATCCCTATCTCTAAATAAAATAAAATAAAATAAAATTTTAAAACAGCTCCCTACCAGTTTGTGGCATTCATACTGAAAACAGAGATATATGAAAAACTTGCAGAGAGCATGGAACTGGAGGTAATGGATGTCATTAAGAATGGTGGAGCATTTTTTGCCAAGAATTAGTATACGATCCTGCTTTATTCAGCTTGCAGTAGGACAGACCTAATTCTCTTCGCTGAGAATGTCACAAGTAAACTAGCGTGGAGCTTCTCAGTGAACACCCTTGACTGTACTCTAGAGACTCCCATTCTCTTTAATAATATCTAAAGCTTCTGGTTAAATTACAGGGCTCATAGTCTTGATGCTCAAGACCTAAAGGCAAGATGTTTAAAAATAAAATCAACATTAGAAACATGCCTGTGTTCTGTAGTCCTCACCCAGTTAGAGAAAAATGAGAGCAAGCGTGATATTTTGTGTCTGGCACTGTGTGCACTGCCTTGAGAGATTTCTCTAGAAGGTCTTAAGAACACCTGTCATCTATTAATAGTTGCAAAAGCCAAGACTCACACAAATGAGGCAACGTTATAGGGAGTCGGAGAGCACACAGGTAAGCCCACTTTGATGGCAGCCCTAGCCAGAGGCACTTTGGGGAAAGAGTGAGCTGCAGTGGTTAGGCAAAGACAAATGTCTTGAGCTGGGCATTGAAAAATAACTAAGAATAATCTAGAAAGTATTCAGTATGTTTTTAACGATTATGGGCTAGCAGAAGGAAAGCCGTTTGAGGTGAGAAATAAGAAGCAAAGAGGACAGAGGTGAATGGTGAATCAACTGACTCAAGGAAGCTAAGGATTTAGAAAGCACTTAAAGAGGATAACACTGTGTAGTTCCTTGCCTTTCTGTGGTGCCTTAGAGATGACTGGCATTTTTGCTGATCTTGTTTCATAAATGTGCTTTCAGAGGAATAAACAGGGGATTCGGGCTGGGCTGAGGCTACCTTGAATTTATAGACCATCATTTTGTTTATAGAACATCAACGATCCATCCTCCTGTCCCTGTGAGAATCAAAAGATTGGGGCCAGGCGCAGTGGCTCACGCCTGTAATCCCAGCACTTTGGGAGGCTGAGGCGGGCGGACCACAAGGTCAGCAGTTCGAGATCAGCCTGACCAACATGGTGAAACTCCGTCTCTAAAAAAAAAAAAGAAAAAAAAAAAAAAAAAAGAATCAAAAGATTTAACCTCACAGCATCCAGCTTGTGTGGCTTTTGAGTGAGATTCCTCTTTCCATGTGATAACCAGTCTGCTTTGGAGAGGCAAAAGAATCTCACCAATACCTACCTATATTAGGGTGGGCTCTGAGCCAATTCATCAAGCCAACTCCTCACTTTGAAACGAGAAAGTGAAGAGGATGTTTCATGACTGTGGAATACCTGCCAGAGGAAGAGTCTACCGAAGTTCAGTCAAGTATTAATTGGAAAGGAGGCAGTAGACTGAGGAGGTAGAGAATCTTTGCTCTCAGACAAATGGAGGTTGGAGTCCTGAATCTGTCGCTTATGAGTACATTATGTAGCTCTGTCACTTCCATTTCTTTATTTATTAGAAGAAGGATAATAAAAGTGTGCACTGTCTAGGATGGTTCCAAGGCTTAGTGGAGATAATGAATCTCAGGCCTTAACATGCGAATATTAGCCGTTACCATTGCATGTGTGCATTAACACCCAGAGATAACCGGCGTTGTTGAATAGCTCTTTGCGTACTTCCTTACTAAATAGATAACGATTTATAATTTACCTAGTTACTTCATGAATTGATTTCATGAAAAAGGTATTTCTGAATCTCTTTCAGTGTACTTTAAAAGTTTATTCCTTTAGTTAAAAGAAATTTTAACCAGATTCTTAAAGCCTAGATTGGAAGAAAGTGTCTGCTAAAGAAAAGTCATGGCCAGACATGGTAGCTCACGCCTGCAATTCCAGCACTTTGGGAGGCCGAGGTGGTGGGATCATGAGTTCAGGAGATCGAGACCATCCTGACCAACATGGTGAAACCTCGTCTCTACTAAAAATACAAAAATTAGCTGGGTGTGGTGGTGCGCACCTGTAGTCCCAGCTACTCTAAAGTCTGAGACAGGAGAATCGCTTGAACTGGGGAGGCAGAGGTTGCAGTGAGTCGATTGTGCCAGTACACTCCAGCCTGGGTGACAGAGCGAGACTCTTGTCTTAAAAAAAAAACAAAAAACAAAAAAAAAAAACCACTAAAATTAGCTGAGCATGGTAGCGTGTGCCTGTGATAACAGCTACTTGGGAGGCTAACGCAGGAGAATCGCTTTAACCAGGAAGTCAGAAGTTGCAGTGAGCCAAGATTGGGCCACTGCACTCCAGCCTGGTGACAGAGCGAGACTCTGTCTCAAAAAACAACAACAACAACAAAAAAGAAGAGTCATGTATATATCCAGAAGCAAAAAGTCAGTATATTGAAGAGGTATGTACACTCCCATGTTTGTTGCAGCTATTCATTATAGCCAAGATACGGAATCAACCTAAGTCTCCATCAATGGAGGAATGGATTAAGAAAATATGGTACATATACGCAATGGAATATTATTTAGCCATAAAAAGGAATGAAATTATATCATTTGCATCAACATGGCTGGAACTGGAAGACATTATGTTAAGTGAAATAAACCAGGCATAGAAAGACAAATACCACATATTCTCACTCATATGAGGGCAAACATGATGTTATGGAGACAGAGAGCAGACGGTTAGCAGAGGATGGAAAGAGTAGTGGGGAGGGAGGAATCAAGAGAGGTTGGTTAGTGGCTAAAAATATAGTTAGAGGCTGGGCGTGATGGCTCACGCCTGTAATCCCAGCACTTTGGGAGGCCAAGGCAGGCAGATCACAAGGTCAAGAGATCGAGTCCATCCTGGCCAACATGGTGAAACCCTGTCTCTGCTAAAAATACAAAAAGAAAATTACCCGGGCATGGTGGTGCATGCCTGTACTCCCAGCTACTCAGGAGGCTGAGGCAGGAGAATTGCTTGAAACCAGAAAATGGAAGTTGCAGTGAGCCAGGATCACGCCACTGCACTCCAGCCTGGCAACAGAGCGAAACTCTATCTCAAAAAAAAAAAAAAAAATATATATATATATACACACACACACACATATATATATATATATATACACATATATACGTATGTATATATATATGTGTGTGTATATATATGTATTTATATATGTGTGTATATATATGTGTGTGTATATATATGTATTTATATATGTGTGTATATATATGTGTGTATATATATGTGTGTGTATATATATATATATAGAGAGAGAGAGAGAAGGAATAAGAGATAGTGTTCAGCAGCACAATAGGGCAACAATAGTTAACAATAATTTATTGTGTATTTCAACATAACTAGAAGAATGAACTTGGAATGTTTCCAACAAAGAGAAATGAAGGGATAGATATCCCAAATACCCTGATTTGACCAATTACACATTGTATACTTGTATCAAAATATCACTTGTACCAAATAAATATATACAACTATCATGTACCCATAAAAATAAAACAAAAAACACACACTTGTCACAGATTCTTGCCTGGTAGAATCTCAGGAAATGCATTTTTCCACCCACGGATATCCCTCATGATTTATCTCGTGTTCTTGGCCACATGGATTAACAGTCTTTGTTAGGTTGTACTCAGTGATCCCCAAGAGGACAAATGGTGAGAATGATGGAAATTATGGCTGGAAGGAAAGCCGGAGTTCCACGCTTTTACTTCCAGGAGGGGTCTGTGGAGTCTAGAATGTCTGTGTCGTCAGAAGTTCTCACTTTTGGAATCCCCAAGACCTTTTCTGGAGGGAGAGCTGTAAGATCAAAATTATTTTTGTAATAATTATATAATATAATATTTTTATTTTATTTATTTATATTTATTATATAATTATAATTTATATTATATGATTATAATTATATATGTTTAATTTTATTTATTTATAATATAATATGTATTTTTATAATTATATAATATAATCAAAATTATAATAATACGAAGGCATGATGTACCTGTCCCATTCCCATTCTCTTACATGTGTGTAGCAGAGTTTTTCAGAGGCTATATAATATGTGATACTGTGTAATGAAAGTGCCAACTTTTGGAAGATTAGCATAATTCACTGAACTAATACAATTTTCCAAATGACCAGTGTATGACGTTACATCATGCCTAACTAAAGATGCATCCAAAGTTCAAGATAGACTAAGGAATTTTAACGTAAAAGAATACAAAGAGTTCATTTATATGTTTCAGATTCCATGGTGCTGCTCTCCTTTAAGAAATTACCACTTCTTGAGTTTTGGTATAATATAAAGAAGAATATCCACAATCGCTGAAACTATTGGCCAGATTTTCTCTACACATTTCAACCAAACATCATATCACAGAAAATTGAATTCAGAGGTACAGAAGAGAATTTAATCATTTTTTATTAAACCAGGCATTAAAGAGATTTGCTAAAGTCTAAACCGATGTCACTCTTCTCACTTTTTCGTTCTGAAAAATATAATTGTTTTTTCAGAAAGATGCTATTTCATGTAATATGCAATGGGTATATTAGGATGTATATTGAACTACTGAATATTTTACATTTTTCTTAATTTTACTTTCTAATATGGTACAATCATTGTTAAATATGATCCACCTAATTAAAAGCTCCTTGGGGTTCTCAATAAATTTTAGGAATGTAGAGGAAACTTTATACTCCTAAAATGTATTGAGGACCTCAAGGAGCTTTTAAGTGTGAGGACTGCTGGCCTGGTGTATTGTTTCCAAGGGTGTATTCTGGTCAGTATCTACACTCTATGTCCACGGGTTGCACCTTTCTTCTGGAAAAAGTTTCTGTGGTCAAATATAATTTGAGCCAAAATGGTGCTTTCTCCCCTCTTAGAGATTTACAATACACATGAACATATCAAAGTCCCTCAAAAGTCTTTCCCAAATTTATCCCAACCTTTGAAAAACAAATCATCACAACTTTTTTTTAATCCTTCTTTTATTTATGGCACAATGTAACGTTGCCCAGTGCAAGGCATATGACATCCTATGGAACGTGCCGGCTGGTATTTGATATGGGCTACCCTCTTCCCATTACAGAAACAAATTAAAAGCAAGACATATCAGGCATTTTCCTTCAAATCCATACTTTATTTAGAGGGAGGCCTATGAAATTTACTTGATAATCTGATTGACTTTCTGAAAGAAACACACTCTTCATTCATTGTATTATGCCATCTTGCTTATACTCTTTGAAGCTGTTTCTACTTATGTTTCCAAACGCATATGTTTTTTAAAGCTCTGTTTTAGGCATTTTTGTGTGTTAATTAGTAGCATCTGCTCCATGTGTCATAAGACAAAGTAATTTCCTCCCCACAAAATTGTCCAAATTGCAGGTTAAGTGGTAGCAGCCTAGCTGTTGAGCTGTTACTACTGTTTGGTATTTTTAAATGGCAAAAAATACCTTCGGTATTGCATCACATGCCTTTAATAAAGCACAGTCACTTTGGGTAACAGAAAGATTTAGACATGGCAGTGGGTTTTGTTTTATTTCTTTTTATGATTCTCTCTTTCCAGTTCTTCAGTTTCTACTGGTTGTGAGTACAGTCCTAAGAGTCAGACCAAAATAAAGAATATTCCATCAGTATGGATCAAAAACATGTTCCTGGCCATACGTGATGGCTCACACCTGTAATCCCAGCTACTTGGGAGGCTGAGCTGGGATGACTGCTTGAGTTGAAGAGTTCAGGACTGCAGTCAGCTATGATCACACCACTGCACTCCAGCTTAAGTGACAGAGCAAGACCCTGACTCTAAATAAGTAAATAAATAAATAAAAAACAAAATTTAAAAAACATGTTTCTGGCTGCTGCGTGATGAGCATCATCTTCCTAAGAAATGAGATTGATACTCACACCATCCAGCACCAGTTTCTTTGCAGCACAGTGCCATTCTAAATTTACATTGAGGCAGGAATGCAGAGAGAATTTGTTTCTCCTGTATTTCACATGTCTATGTCACGAAAGAATAGAAACATCTTAATTTGTTATAATAATTATAGGGACAATAGTCCTTGTATTTTATATAATTCAAAAGCTCTTTTAAAAAATTTTTTTAGTCTTGCCAGTTCCTACTGAAATACTTCTTATTGTTTGAATCTGTAGTGACTTTCTATTGCCAACTGAAAATTGATTTTTTCCCATTATTAAAAAAAAAATCTGGCTGAGCGCAGTGGCTCATGCCTGTAGTGCCAGCACTTTGGGAGGCTGAGGCGGGTGGATTACCTGAGGTCAGAAGTTTGAGACCAGCCTGGCCAACATGGTGAAACCCTGTCTCCACTAAAGATACAAAAATTAGCCAGGCGTGGTGGCGGGGGCCTATGATCCCAGCTGCTCAGGAGGCTGAGTCAGGAGAATTGCTTGATTCTGGGAGGTAGAGGTTTCAGTGAGCCCACATGTTGCCATTGTACTCCAGCCTGGGCAACAAGAGTGAAACTAAAATCCAAACAGAAATTATTGTGGCTATCTTACTCAGTATCTTGTTCTTTTCCTCATCACTGAGTATTTTCAGGGAGAACTCTTTACAAGTGCAAAAAGACACTCAGTTTATAGGAATATATATTACAGCATTGGCAAATGGTGCTAGAAACTCTCTAATAGTTAAATGACTATTAACTATTAACAGATTAACCAGACTGAAATGGAAGAACCATACTGAGGTTGCTCTTCAAACAGCAAGAGGCTACCTTTCTGTCTTCTTTGATGAGTAAATATAGTGTATGATATATTTGAGGTATCAAAGATGCAAGAATTGTAGAGCTATGTGGCAGGTTAAGAAGTTTGATCAGTGGCTGGGAGCGGTGGCCCAAGTCTGTAATCCTATCACTTTGCGAGGCCGAGGCGGGTGGATCACCTGAGGTCAGGAATTTGAGACCAGCCCGGCCAACACGGTGAAAACCTGTCTCTACTAAAAATAAAAAAAAGTAGCCGAGTGTGGTGGTGTGCGCCTTTAATCCCAGCTACTCGAGAGGCTGAGGTAGTAGAATTGCTTGAACCTGGGAGCCTTAGGTTGCAGTGAGCTGAGACCATGCCCTTGCACACCAGCCTGGGCAACAAGAACAAAACTCCTTCTCAAAAAACAAACAAAAAAGAAGTTTGATGAAGATGCAGATGGTTCATTGCTTGTGCAAATTATCTGATTTTAGCACTTTCTTCAGTGGAAAGTCCAATTTCAGGCATGCACACCAAAGTAGAAAAAGTGGTTCTTAGAAGGGTGATGTGATGCCGGGATTAAGAACCTGCTTTCTGGAGTCAGATGGACTGAGTTTGGGTCCCTCCTCTACCACGTATGTGTAGTGCTGAACAGGTGATATAACTTCTTTGGGGCTCAGTGTCTCCAACTGTAAAACGTCATGTAAAGTTCCTAGAAGAGTGTTTCATACATTGTAACTATATTAGTTATCTATTGAGGTGTAACAAATTAATCCAGATCTTAGGGGACTGAAACAACACATACTTATTATCTCTCAGTTTTTCTGAGTGTACATCATAGCTGAGTGTCTCTAGCTCCAGGCCTTTCATGAGGTTGTAGTCAAGCTGTTAAGCTGGACTGAAGTCTCATCTGAAGGATAGGGTGGGGACAGTGGGGATCTGCTTCCAAATCCACTCACATAGATGCTAGCAGGCCTCAGTTATATGCCATGTGGGCCCTTCCACAGGACTGCCTCACAGCCTGGCAGTCAGCCTCCCCTAGGTGAGTATTTCAGAAGAGGATGCAAGATCCCAGGCTGGAAGCCACTATCTTCTTGTAACCCAGTCTTGGAAATGCTATCCTATTCCCTTAGCCACTATTTGCTAGAAGTGAGTTACCAAATGCAGTCCACACTCAAGTTAAGAAGGCTTTACAAGGGCATGAATTCCAGGAGGTGAGATCAGTGGAAACCATCCTATAGGCTGCTTATAACAATAACTTGTGCTTTCATTTATATCTCTTTATGGTCTATTCCTGACAATCAGACTGAATGATCCCTTAAAACATGAGGTAGATCATGATACTATGCATTAAAAATTATCTCCAGTCTTCCCATTTTACTTAAAAGTCAACACCTTTACAATAGCCTGCAAGGCCTTTCATGCTTATAAAATTATTTTTCTGTATTATGTAAAATAATATATATGTATAATAAATGCTACATATGTATAGCTACATGTTTATGTTTAGTTATATATCTAGAATTTGTTTTCTGTATAGTGTAAGATAGAGATCTATCTCTTTCCAAATGAAGAACCAGGTTTTCCATCACTATTTATTGATTAAAATACCTTTTTTCTGGCCAGGTTCAGTGGCTCACAGCCATAATCCCAGCACTTTGGGAGACTGAGGCAGATGGATCACGAGGTCAGGAGTTCAAGAGCAGCCTGGCCAACATGGTGAAACCCTTTCTGTACTAAAAATACAAAACTTAGCCAAGTGTGGTGGCAGGCATCTGTAATCCTGGCTACTTGGGAGGCTGAGGCAGGACAGTTGCTGGAAACCGGAAGGCAGAGGTTGCAGTGAGCCAAGATCGTGCCATTGCACTCCAGCCTGGGCAAAAGAGCAAGACTCTGCCTCAGAAAAAACAACAAACAAAAAACCTTTTTTCCCCTGAGTTGATATTCTACTGAGAACCTGTTCGTCTCTTCCTGTGCAATCTGTGTCTAATTGCTGCATTTTTGAGTAAAGATCTACCTAGTAGGTCTACCTATAAGATACAGTTGTGTTATGATTTTATTGGATTTGAAACATTCTAATACATGTAAAAACAAATTATAATTGAGAATTATGGAGAACATTTAATAAGTTCCTTTATTTGATAAATTAGGAACTAATTTTACTTAAAAGGCTGTGACTTACATTTAAAAGTCCAGTTAGCTACAACATTAAGAGTAAAAAATAAGTTTCATAACTCCTAGGTCACTGTTTCTAGCTTGTCGATATCCCATACTTTGCTGCTGCTGCTGCTGCTTATAACTATTCAGAAAATTATCACCAAAATGCCTATCAAATTGGAAAACCCTCTGGAGTGAGATCCTTGTGTGTGTGTGTATGTGTGTGTGTGTGTGTGTGTGTGTGTGTGTGTGTGTGTATATATATATATATACACACACACACACACAGAGAGAGAGAGAGAGAGAGAGAGAGCCAACTTTCACATATGCAGGCACATCTGTGAATGCCCTGAGCCTGGGGCTTTCTTTTCTGCTGTTTGGACTTCTGGGCTTATCTTTGCTTATGATAACTTCAAATAGTGAACAAGAAAGGATAGGTGACAGAGATGAAACCCAAGCAGTTTGTTTTGTTGATTCTTATTAACAGTATCGATGAAGAGTTTGCTGAAAGACGGAAGCATATTGAAATTATTGCTTAAAAGGAGATGTGTAGAATTTTCAGTGATTTCCTTTTGACAAAAGTTGCCTTATCGCTGTTGTAGTCTCTGTAAATGAGAGTCAGCTGTAAATCACAGAATGAATCACTCCCAATTCCTTCACATCTACAGACATAAGAATGGAAAATACTGTCATGTAAATGAGTCCTTATTTCTTTTTCTTCTCTGTGGCTAGTATAACCTTACTTTTCTGGACACATGGCTTTGGCATGTGGTGAAGGGTGTTAAAGTAACAAACGGGGCCATTCTGTCTGTCCCAGATTGATTTTGCTGCAAGACAGTTGAAAATAATATAATCCAGAAATGAATTTATTTTCGTGCGGCAAAAACAAAACAGAAAAAGAGAGAGTACTATGAGGCAGTGTTATGCTACCGGCAAAGTTTTCAAACTAAAACCATATTACCTTTTATTAAATGAGTTTGTGTCCATTAAGTGTCAATGAGCATGAGTGATTGAACCCAGAATCCAGTTGAAGTATGTATTAACTTTCTGCATTACTTTAAAAAGAGGTATGTCAACCTCCCTGGGTCAGCAGGTTCCTTTGCAGAAGACATTGAAACTAAATGTCAAGGACATCTTTCAGTTCTAGAATACCTCAAGAATGAAATTGGTAACAAATAAGAGAAATGCAGTAAGACATTTTTAGTTAAAAAAGAAAAGATTGATACAAGCCAGTAACATGCAGTGGGCTTGTTAAAAAACCTTCTCTCTCCAAATTCTGTTTTTACCAAGCTGGTAAACTAAAGACAGTTTGTCATGCTTTGAACTTCCTGGCTTATGTTGATTTCTATCAATATGTTACTGTTACACATTTGAGTGGGAGCTGAGTTACCGAAAACTAATAAAATGCTTAAAACCCCACTTTCTGTGGGTATTGATAGCCTGAAGAAAGTAAAAAAGACTTTGCCATTTTCAGGCAGTCATTTCTTTCAGCTAGACTGGAAAATTGAATGGCATTAACTCAACTCATTTGTTTAAACATTAACCAAGAGACACTTTCTCCTCCTCCTCAAAAGTTTTTAGTGTTCGCAGGAATTTAACCACAGATAGACACAACTCTTCAAATGTCCTGAAAAAAAGGTTGACTATTCTATAAAGTAATAGCTACAAAAGGCTTTCAAGGAATTAGTTATTCACACAGTAAGCTTCTGAAACATATGAGTATATCCTCTTTCTTACAGCTTGGTCACTTGATGCAATCTTTGATGATCACCCTGGGACCTTCGGAGATTTACAGAGTTTAGAGTTATAAGTATGATGTGGCCGCCGTACTCAGGGAACTGGATGACTGTCTGCTGCTGGGTTTTCAACATAGATGAGGATGAGCTCATAAAAGGCTAAAAAAGGAGGCAGACATCTTTGGAAGACTGTTTCTAGGCTCTCAAATGGCCATTGTCAAAAACCAAACAGTGGGGTGGATTTGACTATAAGCATCAGAAGATGCTTAAACAACAGCCTGTGACAAGTGAGTGTTAAAAGCTCACAAGGCAGAAAAGAACTTTTCAGAGTGACCTTGTCACAAGAGGTTCTAATGTGTGTAGGCTTTATCAGCTGCTCCGAGTGGGGGTAAAGAGGCATGCATATTTTAAACATTCATTTCATATTCAGTGTGTAAAGTAACTACTGCTTTTCCACTTGTGTGGAGAAAGTATTTATCAATTTATCAAGAAACATACAAGGGAAACCCACCCCATTACCTACTTACAGTGAAAAATGGAAAATTTTCTTTCTCTCACGCTTTTTTTTGTTCCATCCTAATAGTTCTTTATTGAAAAAGTGTTAACATCAGTTAATCAGTCTCTTTCATTTGAAACTGGCTTTCTTCACTTTCTGCCCTTGATACTGCACATCAGTCTTTAATCACTTAAACATAATGAATTTTTCTTTATTCACATCTTTCAATCGATAAACTTGAAATTTTGGAAGCACATTCCCACTGATGTATAGCCTGATTTTCAAGACCTGCTGCCTCCTCCAGTGTTGTGCTTGTTTTTTTTTCTTTCTTTTTTTCCTTCCCACACCCCACCTCCGGTATTTTAGGGTGCCTTATATAGATGAGAAGTGAGAAAGCTTCATCCTGATAATTAACATGCTTGTTTGAGGTTATGAAATGTACATTTGAGAAAGGCCAGGGATTTCCCCCTGAATATCCACTAACTGCTTGAAGTGTCATTTTCATTCTGACTTGGTGTTTTGTTTTGTTTCACTGCAGCATCCCAGAGCATAGTGAAAGAGTCTATTTTGAAGCCTCAAACGTAGTGCTGTTGCAGACCAGAAACAAGAGAGAAAGAGTGGATTTCAGCCTACGCGGACGGTCTTGAAACACAAATGGTTTTTGGTAAGTCATCCAAAAGACTTGACATCTTTCAGCTTTGAGTACCTTTAGGCATCACTTCATTGGTGTACCGGCACTTCTTCAGGTGCATTCCTGTTTCTCTACATCCCAAAGAACAGGACATTTGAGAAAATGTTCCAGTGACAGAGCGCCGAGAGAGCAACCACATTTACTTAGTGTGTTTGTTTCTGAAACTTGCAGAATAGTATGATCTGAATAGAATGCATTTGTGGTTAGAAAAAAGAACAAAAGCAAAAACGAAACAAACCCAAACGACTAAACACAGCAAACGACTTCTTCCAGGTACTCCATTGTAGCTGAAAGCATAAGGGATTAATCACGAGAGGAAGTAGATTCCATTTATTTGGCAAGGTTTTTGTCTCTGATCATATACGGTCATGTGCCACATGATGAAGTTTCAGTCAATGACAGATCACACGTATTACAGGGGTCCTGTAAGATTATAATACTGCATTTTTGTTGTACGTTTACTATGTTTAGATGTGTTCAGAGGCACAGATACCTGCCATGTGTTACAGTTGCCTACGGTATTCACTGCTGTAGCATGCTGTCCAGGTTTGTAGCCTAGGAGCAATCAGCTATACCATATAGCCGAGGCGTGTACCATCCGGGCCTGTGTACGTACTTGTGATGTTGCACAGTGACAAAGTCACCTAACGATGCATTTCTCAGAGCATATCCCTGTGACTGTTGTGATGGACAAGGTGAGCAATGATGGGGGTTTCCAAGTCCTGTTAAGCAAACATTTACTGAGTAACCTTTAACTACACATGGGCCCTTGAATGACAATCTTAGTCTGGGGGTTGGATTCAAAACACTCTATAAATAAATGATAAAAACATATCCAGGCCATACACCAAAATAATGTGGACTTCCAAGGATGTTTTATCAGTCCCATTCGTGGTATTACCTGGAAGCAGAATCCTCAAATTGAAGCCCAGGTCTGCCCCACCTGTCTTGATCAACTTGGAGAACTTACTCATTGTCTTGGAATTACTTGCCTTTAAAAATGTATGTGCCTAAATGATCTCCAAGGTCTCTTGCAAATTTATAATTCAGTTCTCTCTAAGGCAATTAATTAAATAATTATTCACTTTAGTTTTTGCTGAACAGAATTTCTCTGTGGCCTGGGCAGGTCATTTGCAGAGGGGCTCACTGTCTCAGCCAGTGTGGAGGCAAGGAGCCAGGTCCCCAGGGGTCCCTTCTGGCCCCATTTGCCCATTTGACAGCCAGCCCTTTGGTCAAACAGGACTTTTGGCATCTGAAGTAAATTTTTTTTTTTTTTTTTTTTGAGACAAGTCTCACTCTGTCACCAGGCTGGAGGGCAGTGATGTGATCTCGGCTCACTGCAACCTCTGCCTCCCAGGCTCAAGTGATTCTCCTACCTCAGCCTCCCAAGTGGCTGGGACTATAGAGGCACGGTCACCATTCCCTAATTTTTGTTTTTTGTTTTTTTGAGTCGGAGTCTTGCTCTGTCACTAGGCTAGAGTTCAATGGTGAGATCTCTGCTTACTGCAACCTCCGCTTCCCAGATTAAAGGGATTCTCTTGCCTTTGGGACTACAGGCACGTGCCACCAGACCCAGCTAATTTTAGTATTTTTAGTAGAGACACGGTTTCACCATGTTGGCCAGGCTGGTCTTGATCTCAATTGTGATCTGCTTGCCTCGGCCTCCCAGAGTTCTGGGATTACAGGTGTGTGCCATTTTGCACTCAGCCAATTTTTGTATTTTTAATAGAGACGGGGTTTCAGCATGCTGGCCAGGATGGTCTCAATCTCCTGACCTTGTGATCTGCCCACCTCGGCCTCCCAAAGTGCTGGGATTACAGGCGTGAGCCACCACACCTGGCCTGCAGTAAAAAATTTATTCCCTTGCAACATTTTAAAAAATGTGGCACAGTACTTTATGAACATTATATTCATTTTTACTTATTTGATTTTTATTGTTATTTAACTTTTTGGAAACAGGGTCTCTCTCTGTTGCCCAGGCTGGAGTGCAGTGGTGCAACCACAGCTTGTACTGGGACTACAGGAGACTGGGTCTATCCTGGCTTTCATTCACAAAGTCTTCACTGAATTTCTAGGACTTCACTGACTGGTCTCTCTTTATGAACGTCTGTCTCATTTAGGGCCTGCGTCATATAAAATGCACTGCTATGCATCGCTCTGTGTTTGCCATCACCCCAACAGGTATGCACGGAGCTTCAGGGCAAGAATCAGATCATCACAGACCAGTAGCTGAGACTACAGGCATGCGCCACCATGCCTGGCTAATTTTTAAATTTTTTTAGTGACGAGGTCTCGCTATGTTGTCCAGACTGGTCTGGAACTCCTGGGCTCTAGCAATCATCTTGCCTTGGCCTCGCAAAGTGCTGGGATTACAGGCATGCACCACTGTGCCCGACCTGAATATTAGATCCAAATAAGCGAGATAGGCTTCTTTTGAATGACTGTCCTTTGTTTTTCTTTAGGGGATCTGACCTTTTCCTCGTCTGTGCTTGCCGTCATTGTGTTACTGGTTATCTGCCAGCCAGTTAACCCTGTGAATCCCCACACTTTGTTTTACATTGAACAGCAGTTAGTATTGTTCTGTCTTACTAAACATCCCCTTTCTAAAGCAGAGCTTCAGAAATGATGCTCAGATATCAGCTGGCTTTCTGCCTTCGAGTGGTACACAATTGGGGTTTCATAACAGCATTCTTTTCTCTTACAAGTATTAAATTATGAAGTGCGGGAAACCACATGAATGTGGTAGAAAACAAATGCAAGCATAATGTCACCAGGTTTGTGCCAGGTTTGTGATTCTCCTGGTGACAGTATCCTCCCTGTAATCAACATAGGAAGCCTCTTTACCTGTTTGCTGGTGGTCTTCTATCCTGTATCCTCATCTCCATGTATGTCGTATGCCATGGCCACGTGTCACACTGAATCAGGAGGTTTGATTAAGACGACTGGCTTGGGACAGTCTCTATCAAAGTTCTGCCTGACTGCAAGTCCTGGCTGTCACTCACAAAGTCTTCCCTGAAACCTTAGGACTTCACTGACTAGTCTCTGTTTATGAACTTCTCTCACATTTAGGGCCTTACAGAAGGCATCTTACAGAATGTATCCTGTGCATTACTCTGTGAGGGTTTGCCATGAGCGCGATTACACATGGGTCGCACATGGCTTCAGGGCAGGAATCAAATCACAGACCAGTGTTTCCCGAAGGTGCTCTAATCCCAGTACCTCCTGCTTTCAAATCACCTGGATGTGTTTATTCAAGTTACTGATTGAGCACCACCAGGCTTATGAATCAGAAGTTCTGGGGATGTAGAACCCAGGAAAACTTAACTTTCGCACACTGAGGTTTGATAATAATAGTCTGAAACTAATTGTGCATCCTCCCCTACAGAAGAGGATCCAGGTCTGAGCCTATGGTAGGTGTCCAGGAAATATTTGCTTGTTGATCTAAGCAACATCAAGCCATGAGGGTTGCATTCCCTCGTCAATTGCCTGGACTTTTCAGGATGTGAGGTCAGCATATTCTCTGAACCTTTGGAGACCCACTTTCTTCTAAATACATGAAGTGTTCCCCTAGGGCAGAGGCTGTTGGAAATCTTTTGTTGTCTCTTTATCTTTAACCACTGACTCTGTTGGTGGGAATGACAGGAGCCCCTGACTAAGTTTGGGATAGCAGGATGTCAGCTCTGAGGAACTGGGCTGGAGCAGCAGGCTGGGATGGGAGCTGGACTGTGCTAAACTAGAAGCTTTCTCCTTGGCTCCCAAAGCCACACCTGCTACCCTGGACAGTTTATTCTGAGTAGTATTTCTTTCAGCTGTTAGGCCTCGCAGGTTGTCAGTTTTGGTGGCAGAAGAGTGGTCCCACTGCTGAAAAGGATCAAGTTTAGCTCTAGTGGACGCACATCAAAGCACCCTCAGTGCACAGTGGTGGATTCAGGATTTGAATCCAATGTTAGCAGACTGCAGTGGTGACACGTGGCCCTCTCCTTCCCTCTGCCTCCTGCTCCAGCAAGGGTGTGCCTGGCCTTGGATGATCCAGGAGAGATTTGTAGGGCATTGCTGCTTCTGGTGTAACTCCTGAATGCCCTTGCTGGTGGTATTCAGGTAGATGGATCTGAAAATTCAAGTTGGAATCTAAACAAGAACCCTTAGAAGCTTAGCTAGCCTAGAAAGCAACAAGCATGGGCTGGCTGTGGTGGCTCACACCTGTAATTCTAGCACTTTGGGAGGCTGAGTGGGGCGGATCATGAGATCAAGAGATCGAGACCATCCTGGCCAACATGGTGAAACCTATCTCTATTAAAAATACAAAAAAATTAGCTGGGCGTGGTGGCGCACACCTGTAGTTCCAGTTACTTGGGAGGCTGAGGCAGGAGAATCGCTTGAACCCGGGAGGTGGAGGTTGCAGTGAACTGCGATTGCACCACTGCACTCCAGCCTGGGCGACAGAGTGGGACTCCATCTCAAAAAAAAGAAAGGAGCAAGCGTGGTCATCAGGACATACATTAGCCGTTAACCTAACCACTACCAAATGCATTAACAGATTTGTTTGATGACTTTTTCTCTCTTGTTGGCTGTTGCTTAGTTCACAGTTTAAGTTTTGGCAATCCTGAATTCAGTTCATGTGAAAAAGCAAGCACCTTTAATCACAGTGTTGGAGAAGGATCTTCTTTCTCCCAGGTCTCTATTCAGTTTTCACTAAAGAAAGTTTGGCAAGCAGAAAGGTATTACCGGGTGGATTCTTCTCAAATTCTCATCTAAGTGAAGGGAGAAAGCACACATTGCCGAAGCAATGTTAAGGGCACATTAGGCTCTTAAAATGTGCTTCATGGAGACCCTAGAGGATTGTCTTCTGCGTAGCTTCTTTCTGCCTGAGGGGAGGGAGGGCTGTTTTTGTGGTGCAGAAGGCAAGAGCCAGGTTGTCAGCTACAGAAGAGAAAGGTGCAGTTGTCTGCATAATTGACTTTGAGCCTTTGTTGAAAAGGATGTCAGGTGGAGGAGTAACGAGGGACAAGATTTTTTTTAAATTATAGAGTACAGGATTTTAGCAAAATATGAGATGCTGGCATTTCTGTTTTGAAGGTCTTTAGTGGAACATGGAATATTTCCCTGCAAGTAGCCATCCATGATAGGAAAACAGAAAAACTGATTCTAAAAGAGCATTTGTCTAGTTAGAAACTATGTCACTTGTATCATTTACCGTGAGGCAGCCTTGAGAGGTGCATGATTTCAAAGGACCACCTAAACCGTAGGCACTGCTTATGGAACAGATGTAAACAGGAAAAGCGCCAGTCCAGTACCCCCTCTAAAGACCATGGTTAGGAAGCTCCGGAGGTGCTTTCCAGCTCAGAGGAGTGTAGTTCCCTTTAGGTAGTTAAGCCAGTGTTCTATAAAGCAGCACCCAAAATGCCTTCTGTTAAATGTGTTCTGACTCGCTCCTCTAGCTGATGCTATCACAGGCTAATAATTGCATGAGTCCTTCAGAGAAGCTGTGTGGTTTTGTATAGCTGTGAGTAAAACCACACCCATTCAGGAAATGCAGTGTACTTTTTTCTAACAGGCATCATCAAAACAGATGCTGATTTACATGGCAGGTCCCCTTCTTTAGTGACAATTTGAGTGCTTTGAAGGGAGGCATTCGCCGTACATCAAAAGAAATCAGAATTAAACTGGCACACGTGCTCGTTGCTGGAGTAAAAAGGAAAAGCAGTGACCTAGGGTTTGTTACTGCACGTGCTTTCCCTGAAGGCAGATGTACCATCATGATGTCCTCATCGGCTCTGCACACATCACTAGTATTTCTGTCTCCTTCTCTTCCGAGTTTAAGCTCAGTGATTTCTACCTTCCTCTCACATGACTCCAATTGGATATCACATAGGCGTCTTCAGCTTGCATCTAAACCTGACCTTGTCATTATCCTACATTTATGGACTCCCGTTATGGGCTCCAGGGTCACTGGCCCACCATTCCTTGATACTGGACACCTCCTCTTCGTCTGCTTCATCCCCAGCTCATATGCTGAAGTTTTGCCACTGAAATATGGTAGTTTACCCATTCTTCTCCTCTCCCGGGCCCCTGTTCTGTTGCAGGCCTTCAGCTTCACTCGCCGGGACTGCTGCAGCAGCTTCCAAGAGTTCCCTTGCTAAAGTCTTCCTGTGTTCCATTTATTCTACTCTTTTGAGAATTATCTTATGAAAGAGAGGGTCTGACTGAATTACTCCTATACTTGAAAACCCTTGGTGGTATGTGGAAATCTGGAAAAGTACTCGTAATCTAATGTGTTAAAAGCAAAACTTTAGACAAATTAAATTTCACAGAGTTGAATTCAGCAAAGAACTATTTGTAGAGCAGGCAGCTCCTACCTACTCCCTTCGTCCCCAACCAGAAGAGATTCGGGGCAACTCTGACAGGCTGCTGCGTAGCTGGAGAGGATTTATAGACAAAAAGGAAAATGATGGACAGAAAACAGAAGTGGGGTACAGAAACAGCCAGATTGGTTTCAGCTCAGTATTTGCCTTATTTGAACAGGGTTTGAATAATTGATTGGCTGCCTATGATTGGCCAAAACTCAGAGATTGGTACAAGAATAGGTTACAGCCTGTTTATACATCCAGGTAGGTTACAGTTCACTGTGTACAGAGAAACTTTTAGGCCAAACCTAAAATGTGGAAGAAGACAGCTTTCGGCTAAACCCAACAAATGTTCAGTATAAAATTCATGTTTCAAAATTGTGTAAACACATTTGATTACAAAGCAATGACAAAAATCTATGCCTATCCACAAAGGCTAGAAGTAAAACAAGAAATGAAAGTATTTTTAATATTAGGGCAGAGTGTGTGTGTGTGTGTGTGTGTGTGTGTGTGTGTGTGATGTGTGTGAGTGTGTGTAATATGTGTGTGTGTAATGTGTGTGTATATGTGATGTGTGTGTGTGTGTAATGTGTGTCGTGTGTGTGTGTGTAATGTGTGTGTGTGTGTGTAATTGTGTGTGTGTGTGTTAGTTAATACTTCTTTGGTAGCAAATGAATATGGTGAAGTAAAAGGAATAATTGGAAGGATTTTGTTAGCTTTCTGTTCCTGATAAGATAAAATGTGAATTTCACTGCATGGTGTCTAAGGCCCCTAGGAATTTCTTATCAACTTACCATTTAAATCTCATCTCCCGTGGACTCCCATCCCTTCCATCTCTCCATATAATGTTTTTTTTCTTCCTAAACATACTATGTATTTAATAACTATGCATCTGTTCATGTTGATTCTTCTCTCATGAGGCTCTTGGTCTTTGCCTGGTGAACTCCTACTCATTTGTTGAGCCCTTGAAATTCTTGGCCTGGCATGGTGGCTCACGTCTGTAATGTCAGCACTTTGAGGCTGAGGTAAGAAGATGGCTTGAGTCCAGGAGTTCTAGACTAGCCTGGGCAACATAGTGAGATCTTGTCTCTACGAAAAATACAAAAATTAGCTAGGCATGGTAGCCTGTGCCTGTAGTCTTAGCTACTTGGGAGGCTGAGGCTGGAGGATCATTATAGCCACGGAGATTGAGGCTGCAGTGAGCAAAGATGGCACCATTCCACTCTAGCCTGAGTGACAGATAGACCCCATCTCAAGGGGGGAAAAAAGAAAAGAAATTTTCCTCTTGCCGTGTTACCACTATTATATTGCAATTCTTTGTTCATGTAGCTATCTTGGTAAATGATTCGTGAGGGCAGAAATTGGCTTATTATAAACCTGGTATTCCAAGTGTTAAGCCCATTCCTGCATATAATATAGTTTAATAAATATTTACAAAAGTAAGAAGAAAGGAAAGAACACATTTAGAAATACACAATCATTCAGGTAAGGTATTAAAAATGTTTTTGGATAATTACTATTTCATAAAAATTGCAAAAATAGATGTTTTTGGTTAAATAGTTTTTACAATAGTAGTTGGATTCAGCCTCACATCATCTAAACTAAACTGGAATATATCTTTGACATTAGAAAATTCTAACATCAGATAGAATTGCTTCAGCTTCGCCGTAAGCCATATTTATGAAGTTACTAAAAATTGCTTTTCTTTTTTTTTTATTTTTTATTTTTGAGACAGAGTCTTGCTCTGTCACCCAGGCTGGAGTGCAGTGGCGTGATCCCAGCTCACTGCAACCTCTGCCTCCCAGTTTCAAGCAATTCTTCTGCCTCAGCCTCCCAAGTAGCTGGGACTACAGGTGCCTGCCACAACTAAAAATTGCTTTTTTAACTGTTTTATGTCATGCATAATCATGTCGGCCAAATCAGAAATCCAAATAAATGACACATCCAGTTCTGGCCACATTTTGTGAATATCTGGTATTTTTTTCTTAAGGGAATTTAAAAAGCCAAGACTGGGTAACATTAAAGGGTTGATGTAACATTTTCAATTCTGAAAGGCTACTCTGCTCTAGGAATATACTTGTTACTATTTTTTTTTTCATTTCTAAGAATTCTGTTTGGCTAAAATACCAAAAGAGAAAAAAATAACTTGGCTTAAATAAAATGAAAAGTCATCTCCAAAATTAATTTGGCTCCTCAAAAGTTCTTTTCAAAAGAAGGAATCGGGTGCTTTTTAATATTACATGTCAAAAATGCCACTAAAAAGAAAATCGTCATTTGCACTTGTGACAAGGAATTCAGAATGGAATTTTGTGAAGAGTAGTGTGTGAGACATGCTATTCACATCTTTTAAAATAATATTTTGTTTGAGATTTGTCACTTTTTTTGCATGATATCCCTGCCCAGGCTTCAGTTTTCTTGTTTATAAAATGATGGCAAAAGGTGAACTGTCACTGGATTAACTAAGAAATCAGTCAATCACCAACGTTTACTGATTGCTGATTTGGAAACATTAAATACCCACATCACTTTTCA
>PVKV010026344.1:12849-28274 GCA_004027835.1 Alouatta palliata | reverse complement strand
GATGCACATAGAGTTGTTTGTAATAATCTCTGATATTTATTATATCAGAGACAATATAAATTAATAATACTATGGAGCCATAAAAAACGATGAGTTCGTGTCTTTTGTAGGGACTTGGATGAATGTGGAAACTATCATTCTCAACAAACTTACCCAAGAACAGAAATCCAAGCACCATATATTCTCTCTCATAGGTGGGTGTTGAACAACGAGAACACGGGGACTCAGGGAGAGGAGCATCACACACAGGGGACAGTTGGGTGGGGGAAGGGGAGAGACAATGGGGGGGGGGGGGGGAGGGGAGTGTGGGGAGTGACAACATGTGGAGAAATGCCAGGCATAGTATGCACCTAAAGTAAAATAAATGAATTATTAAAAAAATAGTAATATAAAGCTTGGCATTTATTTTAAAAGCGAGTAAAATTAGAGGATGCATATTTTTTATAACAGAGTAGAAATTTAGTTAGTTTTATTTATTTATTTATTTATTTTTTTTTGAGACAGAGTCTCGCTCCATCTCCAGGCACCAGACTGGGGTACAGTGGCACGATCTCAGCTCACTGCAACCTCTGCCTTCTGGGTTCAAGCAATTCTACTGCCTCAGCCTCCTGAGTAGCTGAGATTACAGGTGCTTGCCACCACGCCCAGTTAATTTTTGTATTTTTAGTAGAGATGGTGTTTCACCATGTTGGCCAGGACAGTCTCAATCTCCTGACCTTGTGATCTGCCCACCTCAGCCCCCCAAAGTGCTGGGATTACAGGTGGAGTTAGTATGATATTTACAACTGAGTAGGAGAAGAGTGTTTATTTATTTTTAAGCAGAGTATATTCAGAGGGTGTATATATTTTATAATAGTGTGGAAATTGTGGGTGTGTGTTTTTTATACCAGAGTAGAAATGGAGGGTGTATTTATTTTAAAACAGAGAACAGTAGAGGGTGTATATTTTTTATAAAAGAGTAGAAGATTTGTGTTTATATATATTAAAACAGAGTGCAAGTAGAGTGTGTATATTTTTATAACAGAATACAAATTCAGGGAGTATATATTGTATAACAGCATAGGAGAAAAGCATTTATTTATTTTGAAAAACAGTGTAAATAGAGGGTGTGTATTTTTCGTAACAGAGTAGAATTGAGGTTCTATATTTTTTATAACAAAGTAGAAATAGAGCGTGTGTATTTTTTTATAACAGAGTAGCAGAAGAGTGTTTATTTTAAAGCAGAGTATATTTAGAGTGTGTATATTTTTTATAACAGAGTACAAATTGAGGGAGTATGATTTTTTATAACAGAGTAGCTGAAGAGTGTTTATTTATTTTAAAGCAGAGTATATTTAGAGGGTGTAGATTTTTTATATCAGAGTATAAATTGTGTGTGTATATTGTTTATAACAGAGTAGAAATAGAGGGTGTATTTATTTTAAAACAGATTGCAAGTAGACAGTGTACATTTTCTATAACAGAGTACAAATTGAAGGTGTACATTTTTATAAAGAGGTATCTGTAGAGGTTGTATTTATTTCATAACAGAGTAGCAGAAGAGTATTTATTTATTTTAAAGCAGAGTGCAGCTAAAAGGTGTATATTTTTTATAACAGAGTACAAATTGAGGGTGTATATTTTTTATATCAGATTAGAAATAGAGGGTGTGTTTATTTTTAAACAGAGTGTAAGTAGAGGTTGTGTATTTTTTAATAACAGAGTACAAACTGAGGGTTTATTTTTTTAAACAGAGTGGAAATAGTGTGTGCATTTATTTTAATAGAGAGTAAAATTAGAGGGTGCCTATTTTTTAAAACAGAGTGTCAATTGAAGGTGTACATTTTTTATTACAGAGTTGAAATAGAGTGTGTATTTATTTTAAAACAACACAGTAGAAGGAGAATATTTTTTAAAACAGAGTAAAAATTGAGGCTGTATATTTTTTATAACAGAGTAGCAGAAGTGGCTGTAATTATTTTAAAGCTGAGTATATGTAGAGGGTGTATATTTTTTAATAACAAGTAGAAATTTAGGGTGTATAAGTTTTATAACAGAGTACAAATTGAGGATGTATATTTTCTATATCACAGTAGCAGATGTGTGTTTATTTTAAAGCAGAGTATATTTAGAGGGTGTATACTTGTATAATAGAATATAAATTGTCGGTGTATATTTTATATAACAGAGTACAAATTGAGGATTTTTTTTATAACAGAGTAGCAGAAGTGACTGTACTTATTTTAAAGGTGATTATATGTAGAGGGTGTATATTTTTTATAACAAGTACAGATTAAGGGTGTATTTCTTTCATAACAAAGTAAAATAGAGGGTGTGTTTATTTTGAAACAGAATACAGGTAGAGTGTGTATATTTTTTATAACAGAGTAAAAGTTGAGGGTGTATAGTTTTTATAACAGAATAGAAATAGAGGGTGAATTTATTTTAAAACCGAATGCAAGTAGAGGTTTTATATTCTTTATAACAGAGTACAAATTGAGGGTTTATATTTTTCATAACAGTGTAGAAATAGAGTGTGCATTTATTTTAAAAGAGAGTAAAATTAGAGGGTGTATATTTCTTAAAACAGAGTACAAATTGAAGGTGTACATACATTGTAACAGAATAGCAGAAGAGTGTGTAGTTATTTTAAAAAGAGTATATGTACAAGGAGTATATTTTTCATAACATAGTAAAAATTGTGGGTGTATATATTTTATAACAGAATAGAATAAGAGGGTGGGTTTATTTTGAAACACAGCACCAGTAGAGGGTGTATATATTTTATATCAGAGTAACAGAAGAGTGTTTATTTATTTTAGAACAGAGTGCAAGTAGAGGGTGTATATTTTTTAAAATAGAGTACAAATAGAGGGAGCATAATTTTTACAACAGAGTAGCAGAAGAGTCTTTATTTATTTTAAAACTGAGTGCAAATAGAGGGTGTATACATTTCATAACAGAGTAGCTGTAGATTGTGTATTTATTTTAAAGCAGAGGAGAGCTAGAAGGTGTATTTTTTTATAACAGTAAAAATTGAAGGTGTATATTTCTTATTGAAGAGTAGAAATAGGGGGAGTATTTATTTTAAAACAGAGTGCAAGTAGAGGGTGTATATTTTTTATAACAGAGAACAAATTGAGGGAGCATTTTTTTAAATAACACAGTAGCAGAATAGTTTATTTTTAAACAGAGTGCAATTGGAGGTGTATACTTTTTATAACAGAGTAAAAATTGAGGGTGTATATTTTTTATAACAGAGTAGAAGAAAAATGTTTATTTATTTTAAACCAGAGTACAAGTAGAGGTTGCACATTTTTTAAAACAGAGTAGAAATAGAGGGAATGTTTATTTTAAAACAGAGTACAGTAGAGGGTGCATATTTTTTATAACAGAGTACAAAATGAGGGAGTATAATTTCACAACAGAGTAGCAGAAGAGTGTTTATTTATTTTAAAACAGAGTGCAAGTAGAGGGTGTATATTTTTTATAACAGAGTAGCTGTAGATTGTGTATTTATTTTAAAGCAGAGTACAGGTAGAAGGTGTATTTTTTTATAACACAGTACAAATTGAGGGTGTATATTTTTTATAGCAGAGTAGAAATAGAGGGTGTATTTATTTTCAAACAAAGTGCAGTAGAGGGTCTATCTGTTACAAACTGAGGGTGTATATATTTTATAAGGGTAGAAATAGAGGGTGTATTTTTTTATAACAGAGTAGAAATAGAGGGTGTATTTACTTTAAAACAGAGTACAACTAGAGAGTGTATAATTTTTATAACAGTACAAATTGAGGGTGTATATTTTTTGAAACACAGTAGCTGAAGAAGGGATATGTATTTTAAAGCACAGTACAGTTAAATGTGTATATTTTTTATAACAGAGTACAAGTAGGAGGTGTGTACTTTTTATAACAAGGTAGAAATAGAGGGTGTATTTATTTTAAAACAGAGTACAGTAGAGGATGTATATTTTATAATCGAGTACAAAATATGGGAGTATAATTTTTATAACAGAGTAGCAGAGGAGTGTTTATTTATTTTAAAGCAGAGTATATTTAGAGGGTATATATTTTTTATATCAGAGTAAAAATTGAGGGAGTATTTTTTTTATGGCAGACTAGAAATAGAGGGTGTTGTTATTTTAAAAATGAGTGCAAGTAGAGGGTGCATATTTTTTATAATCAACTACAAATTTTGGGTGTATATATTGTATAACAGTAGAAATAGAGGGTGTATTTTTTTAAAAAGAGTACAGTGGAGGGTGTATATTTTTTATAACAGAGTACAAATTGAGGGAGTAAATTTTTTATATAGAGGGTGTATGTTTCTAAAAAAAAGAGTACAGTGGAGGGTGTATATTTTTTATAACAGAGTACAAATTGAGGGAGTATATATTTTATAACAGAGTAGCAGAAGAGTATTTATTTTAAAAAAGAGTATAAGTAGTGAGTGTATATTTTTATAACAGTGTAAACATTGAGGGAGTATATGTCATATAACAGAGTAGCAGAAGAGTGTTTATTTATTTTAAAGCAGAGAAAATTCAGAGGGTGTGTATTTTTTATAACAGAGTACAAATTGAGTTAGTATATTTTTGTAATAAATTTGGAGAAGAGTGTTTAATTTTAAGCAGGGTATATTTAGAGGGGGTATATCTTTCATAATAGAGTACAAATTGAAGGTATGTATTTTTTCTAACAGTGTACAAATTGAGGTAGTATATTATTTATAACTCAGTAGAAGAAAAGTGTATATTTATTTAATATAGAGTGCAAAAGAGGGTGTATATTTCTTATAACATAGTACAAATAGAGGGAGTATATTTTTTATAACAGAGTAGCAGAAGTGTATTTATTTTAAAGCAGAGTATATTTAGAGGCTGTGTATCTTTTATAACACAGTAGAAATACAGGGTGTGTTTATTTTAAAACAGAGTGCAATTAGAGGGTGTATATTTTTTACAATAGAGTACAAATTGAGGGAGCAAAAATTTTATAACACAGTAGCAAAAGGATGTTTATTTATTTTAAACAGAGTGCAATTGGAGGGTTATATTTTTCATAGCAGAGTTCAGATTGAGAGTTTATAATTTTTATAACAGAGTAGCAGAAGAGTGTTTATTTTAAAGCAGAGTATATTAAGAGAGTGTATATTTTTTATAACAGAATACAATTTTGGGGTGCATAATTTTTTATAACAGAGTAGAAATAGAGGCCGTATTTATTTTAAAACAGAGTACAGTACAGGGTGTATATTTTTTATAACAGAGTACAAATTGTTTGAGTATATGTTTTATAACAGAGTAGCAGAAGAGCGTTTATATATTTTAAAACAGATTGCAAGTAGAGGGTGTATATTTTTTGTAAAAGAGTACAAATTGAGGGTGTATATTTTTTATAACAGAATAGAAATAAAGGGCATATGAATTTTAAAACGGAGTACAGTAGAGGGTGTTATTTTTATAACAGAGTGGCAGGAGTGTGCATATTTATTTTAAAACAGAGTACAAGTAGACGTGTATATTTTTGATAACAGCATATAAACAGAAGGTGTATATACTTTAACACAGAGTACATTAGAGGGTGTATATTATTTATAACAGAGTAGCAGAAGAGTGTTTATTTATTTTAAAACAGTGCATCTAGAGGGTATACATTTTTTATAACACAATACAAATAGAGGGAGTATAATTTTTATAATAGAGTAGCAGAACAGTGTTTATTTTAAAACAGAGTGCAAGTAGAGGGTATATATATTTTACAACACAGTACACATTTAGGGAGTATATTTTTTATAACAGAGTAGCATAATATGGTTTATTTATTTTAAAACAGAGTGTAAGTAGAGGGGGTATATTTTTTCTAACAGAGAACAAATTGAGGGAGTATATTTTTTTATAACAGTAGCAGAAGAGTGTTTATTTATTTCAAAACAGGGGACAAATAGAGGGTGTATATATTTTATAACAGAGAAGCAATTGAGGGTGTATTTATTTTAAAACAGAGTACTGTAGGGGATGCATATTTTTTATAACAGAGTAGCAGAAGAGTGTTTATTTATTTTAAAACAGAGTATATTTAGATTGTGCATATTTTTTATAACAGAGTACAAATTGAGGCAGAATATGTTTTATAACAGAGAAGCAGAAGAGTGTTTATTTTAAAGCAGAGAATATTTAGAGGGTGTATAGTTTTTATAACAGAGTACAAATTGAGGGAGTAAATGTTTTATAACAGAGTAGCAGAAGGTGTTTATTTATTTTAAAACAGAGTATATTTAGAGAATGTATAATTTTTATAACAGAGTACTAATTTACGGTGTATGTATTTTATGACAGAGTAGAAATAGTGAGTGTATTTATTTTAAAACACAGTACAGTAGAGGGTGTATATTTTTTATAACAGACTATAAAATGTGGGTGTATTTTTTTATAACAGAGTTTCAGAAGAGGGTGTATTTATTATAAAGCAGAGTACATTTAGAGGGTGTATATTTTTTATAACAGAACACAAATTGAGTGTGTATATTTTTTATAACAGAGTGAAATTACAGGGTGTATTTATTTTAAAACAGAGTACCAGCAGAGGGTGTATATTTTTTATAACAGAGTACAAATTGAGAGTTTATATTTTTATAACAGTGTAGAAATATAGCGTATATATATTTTTTAAAATAGAGTAGAAATAGAGGCTGTATATTTTTTATAACAGAGGAAAAATTGAAGGTGTATATTTTTTATAACAGACTAGCAAAATAGGGTGTATTTATTTTAATGCAGAGTACATGTACTGGGTGTATATGTTTTATAATAGAGTAAAAGTAGATGGTGTACACTTTTTTATAACAGAGTACAAACTGAAGGTGTATTTTTTATAACATTAAAATTAGAGGGTGTATTTATTTTAAAATAGAGTACAAGTAGATGGTGTATATATTTTATAACAGAGTACTAATTAAGGGTGTATATATTTTATAACAGAGTAGCAGTAGTGGGTATATTTATTTTAAAACTTTTGTTAGAAGGTGTATATTTTTCATAAAAGTACAAATAAAGGTTGTATATTTTTTTAAAAGAGCACAAATAGAGGGTGTATTTATTTTAAAACAGAGTGCAAGTAGAGGGTGTATATTTTTTATAACAGAGTGCAAATCGATTATGTATTTTTGTTAGAGTAGCAGAAGAGAGTGTAGTTATTTTATAGCACAGTACATGCAGATGGTGTATATTTTTTATATGAATAAAAACTGATGGTGCATATTTTTTAAACCAGATTGAAAATAGAGGCTGTATTTATTTTGAAACAGAGTACAAGAATACAAGAAGAGGGTGAGTATTTTTTATAACAGAGGACAAATTGAGGGTTTATATATTTTATGACAATCTAGAAATAGAGGCTGTATTTATTTTAAAGAAGTGTACAAGTAGAGGCTGCATATTTTTTATAACAGAGTACAAATTGAGGGTACATATGTTTTATAAAAGAGTAGAAATAGAGGGTGTATATATTTTAAAACAGAGTACAAGTAGAAGGTGTATATTTTTTATAACAGATTAAAAATTGTTCGTATATATTTTTATAACAGAGTAGTGAAGGACGGTGTATGTATTTTAAAATAAAGTACACGTAGAGTTTGTATATTTTTTATAAGAGAATAAAAATTGAGAGTGTATATTTTTTAAAACAGTATAAAGAGAGGGTGTATATATTTTAAAACGGAGTACAGTTAGAGGGTTTATATTTTTTATAACTGAGTACAAATTGTGGGTGTATACATTTTATAATAGAGTAGCAGAAGAGGGTGTATTAATTTTAAAGTGGAGTATATGTAGAGGGTGTATATATCTTATAAGAGAGTATAAATTGAGGGTGTATATTTTTTTATAAAAGAGTAGAAATAGAGGGTGCATTTAGTTTAAAACCGAGTATTAGTAGAGGGTGTATCTTTTTAATAACAGAGTACAATTTGAAGGTGTGTATTTTTTATAGCACAGTAAAAATAGAGGGTGTATATATTTTAAAACAGAGTACAAGTAGAGTGTGTAAATTTTTTATACGTGGGTACAAATAGAGCTTGTATATTTTTTATAATAGAGTAACAGAAGATGGCTTATTTATTTTGAAACAGAGTACAAGTAGAGGGTGTATATATTTTATAACAGAGTACAAATTGAGAGTGTATCATTTTTTATAACAGTGTAGAAATAGAAAGTGTATTTATTTTAAAACAGAGTATAAGTAGAGGGTGTATTTTTTTATAACAGAATACAAATTCATGGTTTATATTTTTTATAACAGAGTAGAAATAGATGTTGTATTTATTTTAAACCAGAGTACAAGTTGATGGTGTATATATTTAATAAGAAAGTGCAAACTGATGGTGGATAGTTTATATAACACAGTAGCAGCAAAGGGTGTTTTTATTTTAAAGCAGAGTACATGTATATGGTGTATATTTTTTTATCACATAGTACAAATTGAGGGTGTATATTTTTTATTACAGAGGAGAAATAGAGGGTGTGTTTATTTTTAAACAGAGTAGAAGTAGATGGTGTTTAATTTTTATAACAGAATACAAATTGAGGGTGCATATTTTTTATAACAGAGTAGAAATAAAGGGTGTATTTATTTTAAAAGAGAGTACAATAGATGGTGCATATTTTTATAACAGAGTAAAAATAGAGGGTATATATTTTTTAAAACAGTACAAATAGGGTGTGTATATTTTATATAACATAGTCAAAAAAATGGTATATATATTTTAAAACAGAGTACAAGTAGAGGGTATATATTTTTTATGAAAGGGTACAAATAGTGGGTGAATTTATTTTAAAACAGACTACAAATAGAGTGTTTATAATTTTTATAACAGAGTAGAAATTGAGGGTGTATTTATTTTAAAACAGTACAAGTAGAGAGTGTATATTTTTTATAACAGACTAATTTAAGGGTGTGTGTATTTGATATAACAGAGCAAAAATACAGGGTGTGTATTTCTTATAACAGAGTACAAGTAGATTGTGTATATATTTTATAACCGAGTGAAAATAGAGGGTATATACATTTTATAACAGATTATTTTGTGAGTGTGTGTATTTTGCATAACAGTAAAATTACAGGGTTTACATATCATATAACAGAGTATAAATAGAGGGTGTATATGATTTATAACAGAACAGAAATTGGGGGTTAATTTATTTGAAAACATAGTACAATTAGAGGGTGTATATGTTTTATAACATTATTTTGTGAGTATGTGCATTTTCTTTAACAGAGTAAACACAGAGAGTGTATAATTTTTATAAAAGAGTACAAATAGAGGGTTTATATTTTTTAAACCAGAGTAAAATTAGAGGATATATACTTTTTAAACCGAGTAGAAATAGATTGTTTATATTTCTTATAACAGAGCAGAAATAGAGGGTGTATTTATTTTAAAACAGAGTACAAGTAGATTGTGTATGTTTTTTACAAAAGACTATATTTTCAGTATGTGTATTTTGTGTAACAAAGGAAAAATAGAGGGTGCATATTTTTTATAGCAGAGTACAAATATATGGTGTGTATTTTTTAAAACAGAGAAAAAATAGAGGGTGTATTTTTTTTATAACAGACTAGTAATAGTGGGTGTATATTTTTTATAACGTGGTAGAAATTAAGGCTGTATTTATTTTAAAACAGAGTGGTAATATAGAGTGTATATATTTTGTAAAAGACAAATATGTGAGTGTGTGTATTGTGTACAACAGAGTAAAATAGAGGGTGCATATATTTTATTACAGAGTAAAACAGGAGGTGTATATTTTTTATAAAAGTAAAAATTGAAAGTAAATATTTTATTATAATATAGTAGAAATAGAGGATGTATATATTTTATCACAGAGTAGAAATTGAGGGTGTACATATTTTAAAACTGTACAAGTACAGGGTGTATATCATTTATAACAGACTAATTTGTGAGTGTGTGAATTAGGTATAACAGTGTAAAAATAGAGGGTTTACATATTTTATAACAGAGTGCAAATCAAGGGTATATATTTTTTATTACAGAGTTGAAATAGAAGGGGAATATTTTTATAACAGAGTAAAAATAGAGGATATATATTTTTCATAACAGAGTAGAAATAGAGGGACTATATTTTTTTATAACAGAGTAGGAACAGAGGTTGAATTTGTATTAAAACAGTATAAGTAGAGGGTGTATATTTTTTATAACAGACTAATTTTTGAATGTGTGTATTCTGCATACAAGATGTAAAAATAAAGGGTGTATATATTTTATAACAGTAAAAATAGAGAGTATATATTTCTTACAACATAGTAGAAATTGAGGGTGTATATTTTTATAACAGTGTAGAAATAGAGGGTATATTTATTTTAACACAGAGTGAAAGTAGAGGATGTATATTTTTATGAAGGCTATTTTGTGCCTGTGTGTATTTTGAATACCAGAGTAAAAATAGGAGTATATATTTTTTGTAAAAGTGTAGAAATAGAGGATGTATATTTTTTATAATAAAATAGAAATACAGGGTGTATTTATTTAAAACAGAATGCAAGTAGAGAGTGTACATATTTTATACCAGAGTAACAATAGAGTATATATTTTATAACTGAGAAGAAATAGATTGTGTATATTTCTTCTAAAAGAGTACAAATAGAGTGTGTATTTTTTATAACAGAGTAAAAATAGAGGGCATGTATATTTTATAATAGTTTACCTAGAGAATGTGCATATATTTTATAACAGAGTACAAATAGAGGTATCTTTTTTTCGGAAAAGACAAATTTGTGACTGAGTATATTTTTTATAACAGTGTAAAATTTGTGGGTGTATATTTTTAATAATAGAATAAATTTGAGGGTATATATTTTGTATAACAGTGCAAGCAGAGGGTGTATATTTTTTATAACGTTCTGTTTCGTGAGTGTGTGTATTTTTCATAACAGAGTAAAAATAGAGGGTGTGTATATTTTATAATGCAATAAAATTAGGGTGTGTATATTTTCTATTAGAGAGTAAAAATAGAAATAGTACATCTTTTATAACAGTACAAAGAGCATAACAGTAAAAATAGAGGATATATATTTTTAATAAAAGACTAGAAATAGAAGATGTATATGTGTTATAACAGAGTAAAATTAGAAGGTGTATATTTTTTATAACAGAGTACAAATAGATTGTGTATAGTTTCATAGCAGATTAAAAATACAGGCTACATATATTTTATAACAGAGTAGAGACAGCAGTTGTATATTTTTTATAACAGAGTAGAAAACGATGGTATATTTGTTTTAAAATATAGTACATGTAGAGGGTGAATATTTTTCTATAACAGACTAATTTGTGAGTGTGTGTATTTTGTATAACAGAGTAAAAGGGAGGGTGTATATATTTTATAACAGAGTAAAAATAGAAGATGTATTTATTTTAAAAAAGAGTACAAGTAGAGGTTGTATATTTTTATAACATTGTAAAATTTGAGGATGTATATTTTTTATAATATAGTACAAATTGAGGGTGTATAATTTTATAACAGAGTAGAATTAGAGGTTGTATTTATTTTAAAACAGACTACAAGTAGAGGGTGTATATTTTTTAAAACAGAGTAGAAATAGATGTTGTTTATATTTTGTAACAGAGTAAATATAGATAGTATATAATTTTTATAACAGAGTATAAAAAGATTTTTTATTTTTTATACCACAATAGAAATAGATGGTATATTTATTTTAAAACAGAGTACAAGTAGAGGGTGTATATTTTTTATCACAGACTATATTGTGAGTGTGTGTATTTTGTGAAACAGAGTAAATAAGGGGGTGTATATTTCTTAAAACAGAGTACAAATAAAGGTTGTATATATTTTACAACACAGTAAAAAGAGAGGGTATATATTTTTTCTAACAGAGTAATAATAGAAAGGGTATATTCTTTATAACAGAGTAGAAATAGACTGTGTATTTATTTTAAAACAGAGTAAAAGTAGAGGGAGTATATTTTTTATAACATACTATATTGTGAGTTGGCATATTTTGTATAACAGAGGAAAAAAGAGAGGGTGTGCATTTTTTATTAGAGTACAGAGTGTGTAAATTTTTTATTACAGCATAAAAATAGAAGGGGTATAGATTTTATAACAGAGTACAAGGAGAGGGTGTATATTTATTATAACAGAGTAAAAATAGAGGCTGTATTTTTTTATTACAGAGCAGATTTAGACGGTGTGTATTTTTTATAACATAGTTGCAATTGTGTATTTGTTTTTAAACACAGTACAAGTAGAGGGTTGATATTTTCTATAACTGATTATTTTGTGTGTGTGTATTTCGTATAACAGAGTAAAAATAGGAGTTATATATTTTTATAACAGAGCAAAAATAGAGTGTACATATTTTTTATAACAGAGCAGAAATAGAGGCTGTATTTATTTTAAAACCGAGTATAGGTAGAGGGTGTATATTTTTTATAACAGAGTACAAATTGAGGGTGTATATTTTCTATAACAGAGTAAAAATAGAGGATGTATATTCCTTATAACAAAGCAAAAATAGATGGTGTATATATTTTATATCAGAGTAAAAATAGAAGATATATATTTTTATAAACAGACTGGAATTAGAGGGTGTTTATTTTTTAAAACAGAGTAGAAATAGAGGGTGTATATATTTTAAAACAGAGTACATGTAGAAGGTGTATATTTTTTATAACAGCACAAATTGAGGGAGTATATTCTTTATATCACAGTAAAAATAGAGGGTGTGTATTTTTTTATAACAGAGCACAAATAGATGGTGTACGTTTTTATAAAAGAGTAAAAATAGAGGACATTTATTTTTAATAACAGACAAAATAGAGGGTGTATATTTTTTATATTAAAGTATAATGAGAGGGTATATTTACTCAAAAACCGAATACAAATAGAAGGTGTATTTTTTTTATAACAGATCATAAATTGAAGGTGTATATTTCTTATAACAGAGTAAAAATACAGGCTGTACACATTTTTTAACCTAATAGAAAAGGAGGGTGTACTTATTTTAAAACAGAGTATATGTGGAGGGTGTATATACTTTATACCAGAATACAAATTGTTGGAGTATATTTTTTATAACAGAGGAAAAATAGAGGGTATATATTTTTTGTAACAGAGTATAAATTGAGGTTGTATTTACTTTAAACACACTACAAGTAGAGGGTTTATATTTTGTATAATATTCTATTTTGTGAGTGTATTTTCTATAACAGAGTAAAAATAGATTGTGTGTATTTTTTATAATAGAATAAAATTAGAGTGTGTATCTATTTTATTACAGAGTAGAAATAGAAAGAGTATATTTTTTATGACAGAATACAAAGAGAGGGTGTATATTTTTTATAATTGAGTAAAAATAGAGGATATATATATTTAATAACAGACAACAAATAGAGGGTGTATATTTTGTATAACAGTAAAATTTGAGGGTGTATATCTTTTAAGGCATAGTAAAAATGGAGGGTGTATATTTTTTATAACAGAATATAAATGGAGGGTGTATTTACTTTAAAACAGAGTACAAGGAGAGGGTGCATGTTTTTTATACCATTCTAATTTTTGAGTGTGTGTATTTTCTATAACAGAATAAAAACAGAGGGTATGTATTTTTTATAATAGAACAAAATTTGAGTGTGTATATTTTTTATTACAGAGTAGAAATATAAAGGGTATAATTTTTATAACAGAGTATAAATAAAGGGTGTATAATTTTTATAATAGGGTATAAATAGAGGACATATACATATATATATTTTTTATTGCATTTTAGGTTTGGGGATACATGTGAAGAATAGGCAAGATTGTTGCATCGGTACACAGATGGCAGTGTGATTTGCTTCCTTCCTCCCCATCACCTATATCTGGCATTTCTCCCCATGCTATCCCTCCCGATCTCCCCACCCCCTGCTGTCCTTACCCTTTTTACCCCTGACAGAACCCAGTGTGAGATGCTCCCCTCCCTGTGTCCATGTGTTCTCATTGTTCAACATCGGCCTATGAGTGACAATATGTGGTGTTTAATTTTCTGTTGTTGTGTCAGTTTGCTGAGAATGATGGTTTCCAGGTTCATCCATGTCCCTACAAAGGACACGAACTCATCGTTTTTGATGGCTGCATAATATTCCATGGTGTATATATGTCACATTTTCCCTGTCCAGTCTATCATCCATGGGCATTTGGGTTGGTTCCGGGTTTTTGCTATTGTAAACTGTGCTGCAGTGAACATTCGTGTGCATGTGTCCCTATAACAGAATGATTTATAGTCCTTTGGATATATACACAGTAATGGCATTGCTGTATCAAATGGAATTTCTATTTCTAGGTCCTTGAGGAACTGCCACAATGTCTTCCACAATGGTTGAACTAATGTACACTCCCACCAACAGCGTAAAAGTGTTCCTATTTCTCCACATCCTCTCCAGCATCTGTTGTCTCCAGATTTTTTAATGATCGCCATTCTAACTGGCGTGAGGTGGTATCTCAATGTAGTTTTGATTTGCATTTCTCTAATGACCAGTGATGATGAGCATTTTTTCACATGTTTGTTGGCTTCATGTATGTCTTCCTTTGTAAAGTTTCTGTTCATATCCTTTGCCCACTTTTGAATGGGCTTGTGTGTTTTTTTCTTGTAAATCTGTTTCAGTTCTTTGTAGATTCTGGATATCAGCCCTTTGTCAGATGGGTAGACTGCAAAAATTTTTTCCCATTCTTTTGGTTGCCGATTCACTCTAATGACTGTTTCTTTTTCTGTGCAGAAGCTGTGGAGTTTGATTAGGTCCCATTTGTCTATTTTGGCTTTTGTTGCCAATGCTTTTGGTGTTTTGGTCATGAAATCCTTGCCTACGCCTATGTCCTGAATGGTTTTGCCTAGATTTTCTTCGAAGGTTTTTATGGTGTTAGGTCTTATGTTTAAGGCTTTAATCCATCTGGAGTTAATTTTAGTGTAAGGTGTCAGGAAGGGGTCCAGTTTCTGCTTTCTGCACATGGCTAGCCAGTTTTCCCAACACCATTTATAAATCAGGGACTCCTTTCCCCCTTGCTTGTTTTTGTCAGGTTTGTCAAAGATCGGATGTTTGTAGATGTGTTGTGTTGCCTCAGAGGCCTCTTTTCTGTTCCATTGGTCTATATCACTGTTTTGGTACCAGTACCATTCTAGTTTGGTTACTGTAGTTTGTAGTATAGTTTGAAGTCTGGTAGTGTGATGCCTCCAGCTTTGTTTTTTTTTTTTTTTTTTTTTTTACTTAGAATTGACTTGGCTATGGGGGCTCTCTTTTGGTTCCATATGAAGTTTAAGATGGTTTTTTCCAGTTTTGCAAAGAACGTCATTGGTAGCTTGATAGGTATAGCATTGAATCTGTAAATTACTTTGGGCAGTATGGCCATTTTCATGATATTGATTCTTTCTAGC
>PVKV010026344.1:0-12749 GCA_004027835.1 Alouatta palliata | reverse complement strand
GAACATGGAATATTTCTCCATCTGTTTGTGTCCTCTGTCATTTAATTGAGCAGTGGTTTGTAGTTCTCCTTGAAGAGGTCCTTTACATTCCTTGTATTTGTATTCCTAGGTATTTGATTCTCTTTGTAGCAATTGTGAATGGCAGTTGGTTCTTGATTTGGCTGTCTTTAAGTCTGTTATTGATCTATAGGAATGCTTGTGATTTTTGCACATTGATTTTGTATGCTGAGACTTTGCTGAAGTTGCTTATCAGTTTCAGGAGATTTTGGGCTGAGACGATTGGGTCTTCTAGATATACAATCATGTCATCTACAGATAGAGACAATTTGACTTCCTCCTTTCCTATCTGAATACCCTTTATTTCTTTTTCTTGCCTGATTGCTCTGGCTAGAAATTCCAGTACTATATTGAATAGGAGTGGTGAGAGAGGACATCCTTGTCTAGTGCCAGATTTCAAAGGGAATGCTTCTAGTTTTTGCCCATTCAGTATGATATTGGCTGTTGGTTTGTCGTAAATAGATTTATCATTTTGAGATACGTTCCATCAATACCTAGTTTATTGAGGGTTTTTTAGCATAAAGCGCTGTTGAATTTTGTCAAAGGCCTTCTCTGCATCGATTAAGATTATCATGTGGTTTTTGTCTTTGGTTCTGTTTGTGTGGTGGATTATGTTTATAGATTTGTGTATGTTTAGCCAGCCTTGCATCCCTGAGATGAAGCCTACTTGATCATGGTGGATAAGCTTTTTGTTTTGCTGTTGCAATTGAGTTTCTAGTATTTTATTGAAGATTTTTGCAACTATGTTCATCATGGATGTTGGTCTGAAGTTTCGTTTCTTGCTGAGTCTCTGCTGGGTTTTGGTATCAGGATGATGTTGGTCTCATAAAATCATTTGAGAAGGATTCCCTCTTTTTGGATTGTTTCAAATATTTTCAGAAGGAATGATATCAGCTCCTGTTTATATTTCTGGTAGAATTCGCATGTGAACCCATCTGGACCTGGGCTTTTTTTTGGTGGTAGGCTCTTAATTGCTGCCTCAACTTCAGACCTTGTTATTGGTCTGACCTTGTTATTGGTTCAGACCTTGTTAGTGATAGGGTGTCAATTTTAGATCTCTGCTTGCTTCTCATGTGGGCATTTGTTGCTGTATTTTTTCCTCTAGAGACTGCTATATTTTTAATAACAGATAACAAATAGAGGTATATTTTATATAAAAGAGTAGAAAAAGGGGATGCATTTATTTTAAAACAGAGTACATGTAGGGAGTGTGTAATTTTTATAACAAAGTACAAATTGAGGGTGTATACTTTTCATAACAGTTTAAAAAAGGAGTGTGCAGCTTTTTATAACAGAGCCCAAAATGAGGGTGTATATTATTTATAACAGAATAAATATAGAGGACATGTATTTTTAACAGAAGACTATAAATAGAGTGTGTATATTTTTTATAACAGACTAGAAATAGAGTGTGCATATTTTTCAAAACAGAGCTCAAATAGAGGGTGTATATTTTTTATAACAGTAAAAATAGAGGGTGTGTTTAATTTAAAACAGAGTACAAGTAGAGAGTGTATATTTTTTATAATATTCTGTTTTGTTAATGTGTGTATTTTCTATAACAGAGTAAATATATAGTGTGTGTATTTTTTGTAATAGAATAAAATTAAAGTTTGAATATTTTTATTACATAGTAAAAATAGAAGTGGTTCACTTTTTATAACAGATTAAAAAGAAAGGGTGTATATTTTTTATAATGGAGTAGTAATAAAGGATACATATTTTTAAAAACAGACTAGAAATAGAGGACGTATATTTTTTATAACAAGGTAAAAATGGAGGGTTTATAAGTTTTAAAACACAGTAAAATTTACACTGTACATTTTTTATAACAGAATAGAATTAGATGGTATATTTATTTAAAAACAGAGTACATGCATAGGGTGTATATTTTTATAACAGAGTATAACTGGAGGATGTATATTTCTTAGAGTAAAAATAGAGGACATATATTTTTAATAACAGAGTAGAAATAGAGTGTGTATATTTTTTATAACAGAGTAGAAATAGAGGGTGTATTTATTTTAAAACAGAGTACATGTGGAGGTTTTATATTTTTTATAACAGAGTACAATTTCAGGGTGTTTAAATTTTATAACAGAGTAAAAATAGAGGGTGTATATTTTTTATAAAAGATGATAAGTGGACGGTGTATTTACTTTAAAACAGACTAAGAGTAGAGAGTGTATACTTTTTATAACATTCTATTTTTTGAGAGTGTGTGTTTTATATAACAGAGTAAAAATGCAAGATGTGTACTTTGTATAATAGAATAAATTTGAAGTGTGTATGTATTTTATTAAAGAGTAGAAATAGAAAGAGTACTTTTTTTTAACAGAGTACAAACAGAGAGTGTAAATTTTTTATAACAGAGCAAAATAGAGGATATATATATTTAATAACAGACTAGAAATAGAGGGTTTATATTTTTTATAACAGAGTGGAAACAGACGGTGTATTTATTTTAAAACAGAGTACATTTAGAGGGCGTATATTTTTAAAACAGAGTACAAATTGAGGGTGCATACATTTTATAACAGAGTAAAAATTGATTGTGCATGCTTTTATAACATAAAATATGCAGGGTGTATTTAATTTAAAACAGAGTCAAAATAGAGGGTGTGTATTTTTTATAACATCCTAATTTTGAGGGTGTGTATTTTCTATAACAGAGTAAAAATACAGGGTGTGTATTTTGTATAATAGAATAAAATTAGAGTGTGTATATTTTTTATAACAGAATAGAAAAAGAAAGGTACATTTTTTAAAACATTACCAAGAGAGGATATGTATTTTATAACAGAGTAAATATAGAGGGTATATATTTTTTAAGAGAGAATAAATTGAAGGTGTATTTATTTTAAAACACAGTACATGTAGAGGGTGTATGTTTTTTATAACAGAGTACAAATTGAGGGTGTATATATTTTAAAACAGTAAAAATAGAGGTTGTATATTTTGTATAATAGAATAAATGGAGGGTATATTTATTTTAAAACAGAGTACATGTAGAGGGTGTATATTTTTTATAACATTCTATTTTATATGTATATATTCTCCAACAGAATAAAAGTAGAGGGTGTGTATTGTTATAAAGAATAAAATTTGTGTGTGTATATATTTTTATTACAGAGTAGAAATAGAAAGGGTACATTTTTTATAACAGAGTACAAATAGAAGGTGTATATTTTTTATAACAGTAAAAATAGACAATATATATTTTTAGTAACAGACAAGAAATAGAAGGTGTATATTTTTATAACAGAGTATAAATGGAGGGTGTATTTATTTTAAAACAGTAAAAATTGAGGGTGTACATTTTTTATGAAGGAGAAGAAATAGGGGGTGTATTTATTTTAAAACAGAGTACATATTGAGGGGGTATAATTTCTATAACAGTACAAATTGAGGGTGTATATTTTTTATAACAGAGTAATAAAACAGGGTGTATATTTTTTATAACAGAGTATAAATGGAGGGTGTATAATTTTATAACAGAGTAGAAATAGAGGGTGTATTTATTTTAAAACAGGATACATGTAGAGGGAGTAAATTCTTTATAACAGAATAAAAATTGAGGGTGTATATATTTTATAACAGTAGAAATTGAGGGTGTATTTATTTTAAAATAGGATACATGCAGAGGGTGTGTTTTTTTATAACAGAGTACAATTGAGGGTGTATATTTTTTATAACACAGTAGAAATAAAGGGTGTATTTATTTTAAAACAGAGTACATGTAGATGGAGTACATTACTTATAACAGAGTGCAAATTGAGGGTTTATATTTTGTATAACAGAGTAAATATAGAGGGAATTTTTAAAACAGAGTGTATGATATATTGTTGAGTGAACATGAGGAAACTGAGGCCAGTATAAGAAAATGTAAGTTCAATTTATTCAGTTCCCAGGAGAGGTTCTATGGTCCAGGTGAGGACCAGAGAAGTCACACTTAACTTTTTAGGGTGATGGGTTTTATAAAGAGTGAAGGCATTTGATTGGACATAGGGGAAACAAAGCATAAGGCACTTGACTGGATATTGGGACCCAGGATGTGGAGTGAGGGCATTTGATTGACACAGGGAAGACAAAGTATAAGGCACTTGACTGGACATGGGGACCTAGGAAGGGGAATGAAGGCATTTGGCTGAAATAGGGAAGACAAAGCATAAGGCACTTGACTGGACATCTGGGCCCAGGAAGGGGAGTGAAGGCAGTTATTACTGTTAGGTGGGTGGGATTTTTGGTGAGTAGGCTGCTTTGGGAAAAATGACCTTGACAGGGCAAAGTGCTTATCGGACAAGGGAGTGCTATCAGGCTAGGCTTGTCGGGGCTTTCCGAAAATTTCTGGGCGGGGGTTTTCAGCAGAGGCTGGGTTTCGGGTGTCGAGCTATGAGGTAATTCCCTGTTGCCGGGGAGGATGGGTGTATCCGAGTTCCCGGTGAGGCACCGGTCTTACACAGATCATATGTAGAGGGTGTATATTTTTTATAACAGAGTACAAATTGAGGTTGTGTATTTTTTATAACAGAGTAGAAATAGAGGGTTTGTTTATTTATTTTAAAAGAGAGTGCATGTAGAAGGTGTATATTTTTATCACAGAGTACAAATTGAGGGTGTATGTTTTTTACAACAGAGTACAAAATGAGAGTTTATATTTTTTATAACACAGTAGAAACACAGGGTGTAATTATTTTAAAACAGAACATTTATAGGGTTTATATTTTTTATATCAGAGTACAAATTGATGCTTTATATTTTTTATAACAGTGTAAAAATACAGGGTGTATATATTTTATACCATAGTACAAATTTATTGTGTACATTTTTTTATAACAAAGTAGAAATTGAGGCTGTATTTATTTTAAAACAGAGTACACATAGAGCAATTACATTTTTTATAACAGTACAAACTGAGGGTGCATGCATTTTATAACAGAGCAAAAATAGAGCTTGCATATTTTTTATAACTGAGTATAAATGGAGGGTGTATATTTATAAATAAAGAGTAAAAATAGAAGACATATAATTAAAATAACAGAAATAGTGGTTGTGTATTTTTTATAACAGAGTAAAAATAGAAGGTGTATATTTTTTATAACACACCACAAATTGAGGGTTTATATTTTGCATAACAGAGTAAAAATAGTGGGCACATATTTTTTTATAACAGAGTAGAAATAGAGGATGTATTTATTTTAAAACAGAATACATATAGAGGGTTTATATTTTTCATAACAGAGTAAAAATTGAGGGAGTATATTTTTATAACAGCGTTAAAAAATGAGAGTGTATGTTTTTCATATCAGAGTAGAGATAGAGGGTGTTTTTATTGTAAAACAGGGTACATGTAGTGGGTGTATATTTTATATAGCAGAGTACAAATTGAGGGTGTATATTTTTATAACAGAAGAAATAGAGTGTGTATTTATTTTAAAATACACTACATGTAGAGAGTGTATATTTTATCAAACAGAGTACAAGTAGAGAGTGTATATCTTTTATAACAGATTACAATTTGAGTGTGTGTATATTTTATAACTAAAAATTGATGGTGTATATTTTATAGCAGAGTAAATATTGATGGTGTATACTTTTTATAACAGATTAGATATAGAATGTATATTTATTTTAAAACAGGGTACATGTAGATGGTAAATATCTAAAATGAAAGAGTAAAAAATTGAGGGTGTATATATTTTATAACAAAGTAGAAATGGTGCATGTATTTATTTTAAAACACAGTACATGTAGAGAGTGTATACTTATTATAACAGAGTGCAAATTGAAGGTGTATATTTTTTACAGCAGAGTACAAATTGAGGGTGTATATTTTTTATTAAACAGTAGAAAGACAGGGGGTATTTATTTTAAAAGAGGGTATATATAGAGGGTGTATGTTTTTTTATAACACAGTACAAATTGAGGGTGCATATTTTTTATAACAGTGTAGAAATTGAAGGTGTATATATTTTAAAACAGAGTACCAGTGGAGGGTTTAAATTTCTTATAAAAGAGTACAATTTGAGGGAGTGTATTTTGCATAAAAGAGTAAAAGTAGAGGGTGTATTTATTTTAAAACAGTACATTTAGGGGCTGTGTATTTTTTATAACGGAGAAAAAACTGAGGGTTATATTTTTTATAACAGAGTAGCAATAGGGGCTGTATTAATTTTATAACAGAGTAAAAACAGATGGTGTATTTATTTTAAAATTGAGCGCATGTAGAAAGTTTATACTTTTAATAACAGAGTACAAATTGAGAGTGTATATTATTATAAAAGTGTTTAAATAGAATATGTACTTATTTTAAAATAGGGTACATATAGAGGGTGGATGTTTTTATAACAGAGTACAAACTGAGGGTTTATATTTTGTATAAAAGAGTAGAAATAGAAGGTGTATTTATTTTAAAACAGAGCACATGTAGAGGGTTTATATTTTTATAAAAATATAATTTGAGGGTGCATACATTTTATGATAGAGTAAAATTAGAGGGTGTATATTTTTTAAAACAGTAAAAATAGATTGCATGTATTTTCAATAAGAGAATAGAATTAGAGGATGTGTATTTTTTCTAATAGAGTAAATATAGAGGCTTTATATTTTTTAAAACAGAGTTGAAATTTAGAGGGTATATTTTTAATACCAGTACATGTAGAGGGAGTATCTATTTTATAACAGAGTAAAATTTGAGGGTGTACAATTTTATAACTCAGTAAAAGAAGATGGTGTATATTTTATAGCAGAGTAAATATTGGTTGAGTATATTTTTTATAACAGATTGGAAATAGGGTGTGTATTTATTTTAAAACAGGGTAAATGTAGAGGATATATATTTTTAATAACAGAGTAAAACATTGAGGGTATATATTTTTATAATTAAGTAGAAATGGAGGGTGTATTTATTTTAAAACATGGTACATGTAGAGGATGTATTTTTTTATAACAGAGTAAAAATTGAGGGTGTAAATTTTTTATAAAACAGTAGAAATACGAGTGGTATTTATTTTAAAACAGAGAATATATAGAGGATGTATGTTTTTTATAAAAGAGTACAAATTGGGGGTGCATATTTTTTATAACAGTATAGAAAGAGAGGGTGTATTTATTTTAAAACAGAGAACATGTAGACGGTTTATATTTTTTAAAACAGAGTACAAATTGAGGGATTATATTTTGTATAAAAGTAGAAATAGAAGGTGTATTTGTTTTAAAACAGTGTACATGTAGAGGGTTCTTATTTTTATAACAGTGTACAAATTGAGGGTGTATATATTTTATAACAAAGAAGAAATTTATATAAAATATATATTTTATAACAGGGTAAAAATGTTTCATAGCAGAGTGCAAAGTGTGGATGCATATTTTTTATAACAGAGTAAAAGTAAAGTGTGTATTTATTTTAAAACAGTACATATAGAGGTTGTATGTTATTTATAACCGAGTAAAAATTGACAGTTATTTTTCTTATACCAGAGTAGAATTAGGGGGTGTATAAATTTTTTAACAGAGTAAAAATAGAGGGTGTATTTATTTTAAAACAGAGCACATGAAGAAGGTTTATATTTTTTATAACAGAGTAGAAATTGAGGGTGTATATTTTTTATAACAGAGTAAAATAGAGCTTGTAATTATTTTGAAACAGAGTCCTTGCAGAGGGTTTACATTTTTTATAAGAGAGTACATATTGAGGGTTTACATTTTTCAAAACAGGGTAAAATTAAAGGGTGTACATTTTTTATAACAGAGTATAAAATGAGAGTGTATATTTTTTTAGACAGAGTACATATAGAGGGTGTATATTTTTTATATCAGAGTACCAATTGAGGGTGTATATTTTATAAAACAGTAAAATAGAGGGTGTATATATTTTATAGCAGAGTAAAAATTGAGGGTGTATATTTTATATAACAGAGTACAAATATAGGGTGTATTTATTTCAAAACGGAGCAGAAGTGGAAGGTATTTATATTTTGTAACAGAGTACAAATTTAGGGTGCATTCTTTTTCTAAAAGAGTAAAATAAGAGGGTGTATATTTATTATAACAGAGTACAAATGGATTGTGTATATTTTTCATAACAGACTAAATACAGAGGATGTATATTGTAAATAATATATATAGAGGGTGTATATTTTATAACAGTATAAATTCAGGGTTTATACATTTTAACAGTGTAGAAATTGTGGGTGTATTTACTTTAAAATAGAGTAATTTTAGAGGGTGTACTTTTTTTATTACGAGTACAAATTGAGGGGGTATATCTATTATAACAGAGTAGAAATAGAGGTGGAAATTATTTTAAAACACGGTACATGTAGTGGGTGTATATATATTATAACAGAGTACAAACTGAGAGTCTACATTTTTTATGTCAGGGTAGAATTAGATGGTGTATTTCTATTAAAATAGAGTATATGTAGAGGGATAGATTTTTTACACTGTAAAAATCGAGGGTGCGTATTTTTTGTAACAGAGTAAAAATAGAGGGTGTATATTTTTTCTAACACAGAACATATTGAGGGTGTAAATTTTTTCTAACACAGAACATATTGAGGGTGTATATTTTTTCTAACAGAGTAGAAATAGATAGTGTATTTGTTTTAAGACAGAGTATATATAGACTTCATATATTTTTTAAGACAGAGTACAAATTGAGGGTGTATATTATTAATAATAGAGTAGAAATAGAGAGTGTATTTCTTTTAAAACAAGTACATGTATAGGGTGTACATTTTTTATAACAGAGTAGTAATAAAGTGTGTATTATTTTAAAACACACTACATGTGGAGGGTTCATATTTTTTATAGCAGAGTACAAACTAATTGTTTATATTTTTTATAGCAGAGTAAAAATGGTGTATATTTTTATAACAGAATACAAATTGAAGGTGATTATTTTTCAAAGATTGTAGACATAGAGAGTGTATACATTTCAAAACAGGGTAAATGTAGAGAGATTTGTTTATTATTACTGTACAAGTTGAGGGTGTATATTTCTTACAACAGAGTAGAAATGGAATGTTTATTTATTGGAAAGCAGAGCACATGTAAAGGGTTTATATTTTTTGTGACAGAGTACAAATTTAGGGTTTATTTTTTTATAACAGAGTAAAAATAGAGGGTGTATATTATTTATAACAGTACAAATGAAGAGTGTAAATTTTTATATAACAGTAGAAATAGAGGTTGTATTTATTTCAAAACAGGGTACATGTATAAGTTGTATATTTTTTATAAAACAGTAGAATTTGTTTTTGTATATATTTTATAGCAGAGTGGAAATAGAGGGTGCACCTTTTTTTAAAACAGAGTATATTTAGAGGGATTATGAGTTTCATAGCAGAGTGAAAACTGAGTGTGTATATATTTTATAACAGTAAAAATTGAGTTTGAATGGTTTTTATAACACAGTAAAAATTGAGGATGTATATTTTTATAACAGAGTAGAAATAGAGGGTGCATATATTTTAAACACAGTACATGTAAAGGGTATATATTTTTTATAACCGAGTACAAATTGAGGGTTTATGTTTTTTATAACTGACTGAAAATAGAGGGTGTATATTTTTTTTAACAGAGTACAATTTGAGGGTTTATATTATTTGTAACAGAGTAGAAATTGAGGGTGTATTTATTTAAAACCAGGTACATGTGGAAGGTGTATATTTTTTATAACATAGTAGAAACTGAGGGTGTATACTTTCTGTAACAGAGTACAAATTGATTGCGTATATCATTTATAACAGAGTAGAGATAGAGATTGTATTTCTTTTAAAACAGCTATGTGTATAGGGTGTATATTTTTATAACCAAGTACAGATTGAGGGTGTATATTTTTTATAACAGAGGAGAAATAGAGTGTGTATTTATTTTAAAACACACTACATTTGGAGGATTCACATTTTTTATAACAGAGTACAAACTAATAGTTTATATTTTTTATAGCATAGTAAAAATGGTGTATATTTTTAATAACAATACAAAATGAGGGAGTTTATTTTTTCTAAGATTGTAGACAGAGAGTGTATACATTTCAAAACAGGGTAAATGTAGAGAGATTTGTTTATTATTACTGTACAAGTTGAGGGTGTATATTTTTTACAACAGAGTAGAAATGGACTGTTTATTTATTGGAAAGCAGAGCACATGTAAAGGGTTTATATTTTTTGAGACAAAGTACAAATTTAGTGTTTACTTTTTTATAACAGAGTAAAAACAGAAGGTGTATATTATTTATAACAGTACAAATTAAGAGTGTAAATTTTTATATAACAATAGAAAGAGAAGTTGTATTTATTTCAAAACAGGGTATATGTCTAGGTTGTATATGTTTTATAACACAGTAAAATTTGATTTTGTATATATTTTATAACAGAGTAGAAATAGAGGGTGCATTTCTTCTAATACAGTGTATATTTAGAGGGTTCATAAGTTTCATAACAGAGTGAAAACTGAGGGTGCATATCTTTTATAAAAGTAAAAATTGAATTCGTATGGTTTTTATAACACAGTAAAAATGGAGGATGTATACTTTTATAACAGAGTAGAAATAGAGGGTGCATATTTTTTACCAGAGTGTATGGGTTTAGTGTGTATTTATTTTAAAACTCAATAAATGCAGAGGGTGTATATTTTTCACACAGAGTACCAATTGAGGGTGTATATTTTTTACAACAGAGTAAAAATTGAGGATTTATACTTTTTATAACAGAGTAGAAACAGAAGGTGTAATTATTTAAAAAGAGAGTCCATTTATAGGGTTTATACTTTTTAATAACAGAGTACATATTGACAGTTTATATTTTTTATAACAGCATAAAAATGCAGGGTGTATATTTTTTATAACACAGTACACATTTATTGTGTATAGTTCTTATAACCGAGTAAAAATTGAGGGTGTATTGATTTTAAACTGGAGTACGTGTAGAGGGTTTATATTTTGTATAACAGAGTACAAATTTAGGGAGCATAGTTTTTATAACAGAGTAAAATAGAGAGTGTATATTTTTCATAACAAAGTATAAATGGAGGGTGTATACTATTTAATGCACAGAAAAAATAGATGACATATATATAAAATAACAGATTAGAAATAGAGGTTGTGTATTTTTTATAAGAGAGAAGATATAGAGGGTGTATACTTTTACAACATAGTACAAATTGAGGTTACATATTTTTAATAACAGATTAAAAAGTTGAGTTTGTATATTTATTATAACAAAGTAGACATGGTGGGTGTATTTATTGTAAAACACGTTACAAGTAGAGGGTGCATATTTCTTCTAACAGAGTAAAAATTGAGGGTTACATTTTTCATAAAAGAGTAGAAATAGAGGGTGTATTAATTTTATAGCAGAGTGAAAATTGATGGTGTATTTATTTTAAAACTGAGCACATGTGGAAGGTTTATATTTTTTATAACAGAGTACAAATTGAGAGTATATATTATAAAAGTGCTCAAGTAGAGTATGCATGTATTTTTAAACAGGGAACATACAGAGAGTGTATGATTAAAAAACAGAGTATAAATTGTAGGTGTATATTTTTATAACAGAGTTGAAATAGAGGGTGTGTTTACTTTAAAAGAGAGTACATGTAGAGGGATTATATTTCTGATAACAGAGCACAAATGGAGGGTGTATATTTTACATAACATAGTATAAATGGAGTGTGTATATGTTTTATAAGAGAGCAAAAGGTGAGGGTGTATAATTTTAATAACAGAGTAGAAACAGAGGGTGTATTTATTTTGAAACACAGCACATGTAGAGGGTTTATATTTTTTATAACAACACAATTTGAGGGTGCATACGTTTTATGATTGAGTAAAATTAGAGGGTGTATACTTTTTATAACAGTAAAAATAGATTGCATACATTTTCAATAATAGAATAGAATTAGAGGGTTTATATTTTTTCTAATAGAGTAAATATAGATGCTTTATATTTTGTAAAACAGAGTTCAAATTTAGAGTGTATATTTTTAATAACAGTACATGTAGAGAGTTTATATATTTTATAACAGAGTACAATTTGAGGGTGTATATATTATAACTGAGTAAAAATAGATGGTGTACATTTTATAGCAGAGTAAAACTTACTTGAGTATATTTTTTATAACAGATTAGAAAGAGGGTGTATATTTATTTTAAAACAGGGTACATGGATAAGATATATATTTTTAATAACAGAGTTAAACATTGAGGGTGTACATTTTTTATAACTAAGTAGAAATGATGGGTGTATTTATTTTAAAACACGATACATGTAGAGGGTGTATATTTTTCATAACAGCGTAAAAATTGCAGGTGTACATATTTATAAAACAGTAGAAATACAAGTGGAATTTATTTTAGAACAGACACTTTACAAAAGAAAACATACGTGAAGCCAACAAACATATGAAAAAAGGCTCATCATCACTAGTCATTAGAGAAATGCAAATCAAAACTACATTGAGATACCACCTCACGCCAGTTAGAATGGCGATCATTAAAAAATCTGGGGAAAACAGATGCTGGAGGGGATGTGGAGAAATAGGAACACTCTTACACTGTTGGTGGGAGTGTAAATTAGTTCAACCATTGTGGAAGACAGTGTGGCGATTCCTCAAGGACCTAGAAATAGAAATTCCATTTGACCCAGCAATCCCATTACTGGGTATATATCCAAAGGATTATAAATCAT
>PVKV010026343.1:15907-28277 GCA_004027835.1 Alouatta palliata | reverse complement strand
CCCCCACAGCGTCCTCATCGTCCCCATGGTGTCCACCGTCCCCACGGCGTCCTCACCACCCCCACAACATCCTGGCCGTCCCCACAGCATCCTTGCCGTCCCCCAAGCGTTATCACCTAGCATGTCTCTCATGCCTTCCCACGTGGCCTTTTGGGATTGTGTCTGGAAGGGAAGATTTCACCCACTGACTCCTGTCTGCCCCTGACGTGAGAAGAGGCATGTGAGGATGTGTTTGTGTCCCCTTGAACGCCTTTTCCTGAGTTTGTCGAGGGGAATTTCCAGGTCAGTCGGGCGGAGAAGGCCAGATCAGAAGGATTTATTCAGCACCAGAGTTTGGAGGAAAGACCAGGGTCTGGACCGCATTGTGCCCCACGGTCCTCCCAAGCCTGGAGGTGCGGGTTCGCCTCCCTCGGGGTAAAGTGGGCAGGAGTTCTGTCCCACGTGGGTCTGGGCCTGCAAGTGGGGCGGGTCTGAGAGATTGGGCAGGAGGAGGCCGAGGCGGGTCCACGTTGGCGCGAGGGCTCCTTGGGCAGGGTCCTGTCGAGTTTGCAGGCCCGCGTTGCTCAGCGCCGGGTCTCTCCTCAGGACGCGCCGGTTCCGGCCCACTCGTGCAGCAGCGGGGCGGTCAGCGACAGCGGGGGCGCGGCGCGGGCGCGGATGCGCAGCCTCCGCAGGCGGCACAGGAGCAGCCCCAGCAGCAGCGCGTGCAGCAGCCCCAGGCCCAGCAGCGCGAGCTGCGCCGCCAGCGCCCCCCAGCAGAGCGAGCCGGGAGCGCAAGCGGCACGCAGCTCGTCCTCTGCCAGATAGGGCAGCAGGCGGCCGCGCAGCGCTGGGGGCGCCACGCAACGCAGGTCGCGGTAGGGGGCACGCTCGGGGCGGCCGGCCAGCCAGGCGCGCAGCGGAACCAGGTGGCAGTCGCAGCGCCAGGGGTTGGCGCCCAGGTGTGCGGCGCGCAGCGCGGGCAGCGCGTCGAGCAGCCCCGGCGGCAGCGCCGTCAGGTTGTTGCCGGTCAGCACCAGCTCGGTTGTGTCGACAGGGAAGGCGGTCGGCAGCGAGGCCCAAGTCAGCCCGCGGCGCCCGCAGTCCACTAGGGTCCCCGCGCAGCTACAGGGCGCCGGGCAACCCGCAACCGGGCGGCTCGGCGGCGCCAGCAGCAAGAGCAGTAAGCTCAGCGCCCCGCGCGGCCCTGCAAGGGAAGGCCGCAGTGAGCCGGGCGGTCGGCGGGGCGCCTGGGAGACGTCTCTGAGCGCCCAGAGCGCCGGCCAGGCTCCATCCAGCCCCCTGATGCCCGGCGTCCCGGTAGCCCGCCAGCCTCTCCACCCTGACCACCCCGTATGCTGCCTGGAAGTCCCCTCTAAGTCTGACCCAAGTCTCTCCCTGCTGCAGCCAAAGGACCAGAGTGCCTCTCAACCCGGATCGGCCTAGGGAGTAGCCGGGGGCCCAACCGGACTCCAGACTCACCGGAGCCCATGGCGACAGGACGGCGGCCCGGCTTGCTCTGGAGCGGGAGGCGTAGGCGGGAGAGCCGACACATAAGGCCGCCCCGCCCCCGCCGGGCCCCGGCACGCTGGCACCCACCACAAGTGGTTTGGCCGGGCCAGAAATAGCCCAGAGGCCGCGCGAAGGCGCGCGGCAGCGGCAGATAGCGCGCTATCGTCGGAGGCCGAGGCCGCCCGGGCTTCCGCTCCCACCCGCTTTCAGGGGCACATGGAGCACTCGGACACCTACTGCGACGTTCACCAACATTGTTCTCCTGTCACCAGGACAGGATGCGGCATTCACAACGAAACAAAACGGAGCATCGTGTGGCGGGAAAGGATCATGCGGGTGGGAAGATCGGGAGGCCGAGGCTCGGGATCCCGGCACACGACGGTGGCGCTGGGGAGAAGAGGCCTCGGGCGAGGGCAGGGGACGGCGTCGAGAGTTGCCAGGAGGTGGCTCTCTGTCCAGTGCCCCTGGTGTCCTCCAGGTCGGGCCTGGCTGTGGAGAAGGGGTGTGGGCGGTCACGCCCGCCCTCCTCACAGCCTCTGACCTCCTTATGTCTGGAGGGCTCCCATTTGATTCAGCCCAACCCTGCCCGCTGGGCTGCTCAGGCTAAGGGAAGACCCTGCTGCCTCGACGGAAAATGGGGTCTCAGCACTCGCTGGGTGACCCGCGGGAGCAGGCAAAGTAGGGCTTTCAAGTCTGTTCCGCAGCACGGGGGCAGAGAACAGACCCAGGACCCTGGGAACCCGTTTCCCTCTTCTGCCTTGGTTTGCCTGCCTGCCAGAGGAGGGCGCTGTGACCTCCCGGGACGAGGGAAGAGCGAGAGAGGCGGATCTCTGAAGTCCTGCCCAGCTTCACTCCTGATCCCCCAAGGCCATAGGGGGCCAGCTGGGAGGGGGCTACGGTCCAGGCCCCTTGGAAGCAGATACGAACGGCCTGGGAGGGGGTGGTGCTGAAAATAAATTAGGGTCAGCTAGGGGCTGTGGCCCCGCGTCTCCGGGTCGGGAACAGTCCGGTCTAGGGTCCAGGGGTGGGAGGGCGTCCCGGAGACGGACGGTGCGTCCGCGGCGAGCGTCACTGGTCCTGCATCTGCTGCTTCATTCTCTGCAGCATCTCCTGCATGCGCCTCAGCTGTGGGCGGAGACAACGGGGCGGGTGAGCAGCACCGCCGAGGCGCATCCCTGCCGCCCGCCCCCGCCGCCCCACGCACCTCCTCATCCTTCATCCTGATGAGCTTCTCAGTCTCGGCATCCGGGGTGGGCAGCGGCAGGATCGGGATGGGGCTCTCCATGCGGCTGTCCTGGGTCAGTTTGCTGCGGGGGGAGGGATGGGCGGGGCGACGCTGCTGGGAGGCACAGCGTGGGCTCGCGGTGCCTGCCCCATCCCCGCCACTGCCGAGGCCCTGCCCTCCGGAGCCCTCACAGCCCTGGACTGGCTCTAGGGAGGCCAGGCTGTGGGGGACCGATTTGGGAGATGGAGGGAGGTTCAAGTCTGGGTGGACTGGCAGGACCTGCCCTCATTTATGGAGACGTGGGCTGGGCCGGAGGGGCGGGGCCTGGCTCGGGGCGGGGCCTGGCTCGGGGCGGGGCCTGGCTCGGGGCGGGGCCTGGCTCGGGGCGGGGTCTGGCTCCTGGCGGTGGCGCGCACCTGGTCATCTGCTGGATGCAGTGCGCGCGGTAGTTCTCGTAGTGCACGTCGCACGTCACGTCCTTGAGGTCGTGCATGTGCGTACGGATGAGCATGTTACGCAGCTTCACGAAGTCGCAGTGCGCCTGGTTCTCCACTGCAGGGCGGGAGTGGGCGGTGGGCGGTGGGCGGGCACCGGCCTAGGACAGCCTTCCCACCCCAGACCTGGTACCCCGAGACTCCACTCACCCTCCACGATCCCCCAGGGGTACAGTCGGCCCCGGACCCGCTGCCCCTTGGCCTCCACCACCGTGTTGCTGCCTATAACAGCGAAGGGAGCGCTCTCCTGGAGGGAGGAGGGGAAAGGGCTCACACCAGGTCAGCGTAATCGCAGGGTTAGTGATGGGAAAGAAGCATGGGCCCTCAGCTCCTGGGGCACCCCTCCATCATCACCATCAACGACCTCTCTTCAAAGAGATCCTGGCATTGCCCCTTTCTGGCCTCTGGCTGGAGCCAGAGCCCATGCGGCTCACATTCCAGGGCTTTACCAGGCTATGGCCCAACCAGGCATGCTCGGTCCCTCCCTCATCAAGATCACCGGCTCCAGCTGCCACTTCCCTCCCCGGGGCTGAGCCTTTGTCTCCCCATGCTGATTCCCTTGCCCTGGTGGCCACCTGCCCCTGGCATGGTCTCCATCATCACCACCACTCTAGATGCTGGGGCACTCAAAGCCACCAACCCTGGAGCTCAGAAATCTGGGAGCCAGGATGTGCCACTAGACCAGGCCCTTCCTCTGGTGGTGACCCATGGGAAGATGGTCAGGGCTGGGGTCCTGGCCCACTGCTGCACTTCTGGATTAAAGCTAGTGCTCCATACCTGCCAAGCACCACGCGGGGCTCACATGACCCACCCCAGCCAGGCAAAGACATGATGACCTTTACCCTGTAGCCCTGGATGAAGTACAGGTCCTCTCTACTCCTAGAACAAATGACTCTTGCCCCAAGCAGGCTGACCTGGCCCTCCTCCAGCAGGCCGGGTGTGAAGGAGACAGGTCCTCTGGTTCTGCCCCTCACCACCTCTGTCCCCCTTCCCCCACCAGTCTGCACGTTCACCTTCAGTTCCCGATCCTGCTGCTTGAAGTCCTCATCCTCGTCCGAGTCACACTCAGGGAACTGGTATACATGGATCCCGAACTTGTCAATCTCCTCTCGGATCTGTGATGGGGTAAGGGCTGTCAGATTTGAGGCTGGCCAAGTCCCCCTGGCACTCTCAGCCCCAGGGTCCCGGCCAGGCCCCTGCGTGGCAGCAGGCTCACCCGCTCCTTCAGCTTCCGGATCTCACTGGGGACGAGACAGTCAGCTTTGGCGATGAGAGGGACGATGTTGACTTTCTCATGCAATGCCTTCATGAAACCCACGTCCACCGGCCGCAGCCTGCCGAGACCAGCCAGGGGTGGGCATGGGCACAGCCAGGGGGACATATGGTAGGGGGTGCGCTCCCACGTGTGGCCCCAGGACAGCCACGCACCCATGCCCGAAGGGGGAGATGAAGTACAGGCAGCAGTGCACTCGGTTGTCCTGGATGTTCTTCCGGTTGAGGCCGCTCTCGTCGCGGAAGTACTGCTCAAACTGCTGGTCCACATAGTCGGTGATGGGCTTCCAGCTGCGGGCAGGGAGGAGCGTGAGGCCAGGCCTGGAGTGCTGTGGCTGCCTAGGCAGGGCCTTTCTCAGCAGGCCTCGCTCACCACTCGGTGTTGTTGACGGCGTCCCCGAATCCCGGTGTGTCCACGATGGTGAGCTTCAGCTTGACTCCTTTCTCTTCAATGTCCACCGTGTGTTTCAGAATCTCCACCGTCTGGCTGATGCGCTCTATGGGGAAGGGGCCACTGGAAGGGCCTTTCCAACCCTCAGCCCTTCACCTTTGGCAGCCAGGACCCTTGTCCTTGTCCATCTTGGTGCCTGAGCCCTACCCCTGGGACACCCACACTGTGAAACAGAACAGTGGGAGCTGGACCTGGAAGGGGGAGGCCCTGGAGGGGTTCTATGGCAGGGGGCTGGGGATCAGTGCCGGGACCTCCTGAAGGCCACTTACCCTCCGCACTGAGCAGCTTCCGGTCCTTGTACAAGTCCGTCAGGAAGAGGCTGTGGACCAGTGTGGACTTCCCCAGGCCCGACTCACCTGCACACAGGTACAGAGAAGGAGTTGGGTTAGGTCTGGGGCTCCAACGACAGAGCTTGGCTGGCTAGGGACCCCAGCCACTCCCCCGAGGAGTCCGGCCCACTCACCAGCCACCATGAGCGTGAAGTCAAAGCCTTTCTTTACCGACTTTCGGTGCACCTGGTTGGGCAGTGTGGCGAAGCCCACGTACTGCTTGTCAATGTCCTGGGGGCAGCAGGGTGGGGCAGGTTAGGGACACAAAGTTTTCTCCAGGAAGCCCAATACCCTGTCTCTTACCAAATGCAGGATGAAGAGACAGCAGAGGGTACAGTTCCCAGGGAGGGGCATTTTGTTGGCAAAAATGAGGGGAGGGCCCGTGGGCAAAGTCCTGGAGTTAAGAAGACAGGCGAGGGGGCGGCAAGAGAAAACACCCCTGCCCCAACCTCAGGGAGGTCTCTGAGGGGACGAGACTGTTTGTCCTGGGGGAGATGTCAGGCCGCAGCAGGCACAGGCGGTGTCCTCCCTCCTTGCGCAGAGGGCAGCAGGCTTGGGACCCCTGGGATACACTCAAGGCCCTCCACAAGCTGGAGAAGCTCAGGGCCTTGACACTGACCCTCCAGAGAGTGCCAAGGAGCGGAAGGCCCCGCCTGGCCCGGATCCAGCCGCGGGGGCGGCGGCGGCAGCAGCAGCGGCGGCGGCGGAGCAGCGCCTATTTATAGACGGCGGCGCCGAGCCTCCCCGGCCCGCGTGCCCAGCCCCCGCAGACCCTTGGGGCCCCTGGAGGGGTCCCCCGACCGCGTTCTCCGCCCTGTTTTGAGGACCCGGGAAGTGAGGCCTGAACGGGTCACGTCGCCCACCCTGGGGCCGTGGACCCCCGAGGCCGCCGCGGAGGGCGGGGCTGAGCCGAGGCGCTGGCGGGCCGTGGTGCGCGGGGACAGGGAGCCCTTGCTGGCCCCTGCCGCGTCCCGGAGCCCGCGGGGTCACAGACCCACGTTCCGCCCTCTCCACACACGCACCTTGAGCCGCCTCTGGGCCTGGGTCCGCGGCGACAGCAGCTGCTCCACCAGGCGATCCTGGGGCGCTGCCAGCGAGTTCATCGCGGCGACCCCCGTGGGCCCGCGCTCGCACCCCAGGCCTGGTCAGGCCGCCAGAGCCCGGCGACGGCGAGGTACCTTGGCTCGGCTCTGCTTTAGGCTGCGTTCCCCTCCCCGTTTTGCGGACGTGGGAAGTGAGGCCTGGACAGGGCACGTCGCCCACCGGGGGGCCCGTCGACCCTAGCGGCCGCCCGAGCCATCCCCCTGACAGGGTGAACCGGCCCCGAGCTGTGGCGGCGTCGCAGCCCGGCCAGGCCCCGCTCCCGCACCCAAGCCAGAGGCGGGGCGTCGCGGGCGCCCGAGGAACGCGCGGCGGGGGGCGGCTGAGACGGCCCCGCCCGCCGTCGCCGGGAAACGGTCGCCTGGAAATTGGGCCGCGGGCGGAGCCACCCGAAAGCGGCTGCGGAGGGCAGGGCTGAGCCGCGGCGCGGACGGGCCGTGGCTCGCGTGGACCGGGAGCCCCGCCGCGCCCCCGAGACCTCAGTCCGGGCTCCGGGACAGCAGGAGGGGACGACTGGGTCCTGCACGCGGGCCGGGGCGGACTGGGGCGGGCCGGGAGTAGGTGGCGGCAGCGCGTCCCGCGCCCCGGAGGTGCTGCGCGGCTTCCGCCCGCCAGAGGGAGCCGGAGGCTGCTCCCGGGACCCACGCGCAACCGCGCGGGAACCCGCCCCGTTCAGGGCCCGCAGTCTTCTCGCAAACTAGCCCGAAAACCTCCCGGCGGCGTCACGGCGCCCCAACTGCCCACAGACACGCCGCGCCCTGCACCCCTCACCTCCCCAGCCCTGCTTGAGGCTGGCCTCTTCGGTGCCTACATGTGTGCCTGCGTGTGTGTGTGTGTGTGTGTGTGTGTGTCTGTGTGTGTGCATGCGTGCGTGACTGTGAGTGCACGGGTTTGTGCGTGTGCCTCCCTACGGGTTTGAGTGCGTGCGTGTGTGCGAGTGTGTGCGTGCATTGGGTATGTGCGTGTGAGTGCGGATGTGGGTGGGTGTGTGCCTGTATGTTTGGGGGACTCTTCCCAACGTGCCGCCCCAAGGCATTCGGGGAACCGGAGGAGGGCAGAACCCACCTCTCTTGTGAAGTCCAGCCTGGCCGACCCACTAGGAGGCTTAGGGTGGCTGGAAGGGGAGGAAAGAGTGCAGGCTGCCAGAAGGGAAGCCCTCGCCAGCCTGCTGAAAAAAGGTGGCCACGCATGCCACGCCCGACAGCCCTCAAGTGAACCTGCCCTCAGAGACAGGGATGGGGGTGGGATGGGGCCCATCTCCCACGTGCTTCAGTGGACACTCCCTTGCCCTCTGAGCTTCCTCACCAGTTCCGACCCACAGGATTGGAGGGACTGGGAGCTCCTGCCAGCTGGGCCTCCCTCCTGTGTGGCCACTCCAGGGACTGTGGGGGTCTCCTGAGCCCCCCTCTGTGGGCCACCCACCTCCCCACCTCCAGGACCCCAGTAGAATCCCAACAGGCCAGCCCAGCAGTGGAGGACATGAGGCCTGGAAAGGTTCGAGGGTAGGACCGGACAGGCCAAGCCCCTGTATATTAGAACATTAGAAGCTGGAGGCCCCAAACCCCCACCCCCACCCCAGTCAGTTCTCCTTTAGGCTCTCTTGGCTGAGGGACCTCCTCCATTCCCCGTCCAGGCCCTGGTCTGGCTGTGGGCCTGGAAGCCGCTGGCACCTGGGGAGGAGGAGCAGGCCCACAGCTGGGAACAGGAGAGCCTTTCATCCCAGGGAAAGGGTCTGGGTACAGGCCCCCCAGTTATCCCAGCGCATCCCTCAGTCCTTGCTGCCAGAATGCCTCCTCACTGGCCCCAACCCTCCATGGCCCTGACCTGCAGGAAGCCTCTGGGCTGAGGCCCACCCAGCTTCCACCTGAGGGTCCACACCTTGAAGCCCAGCGCCCACCCAGACAGGCTGGCATCTCAGGCCCAGGGCATCTCCAGGAAGACAGACAGCCCTGTGCCTAGGCCTCAGCCTAGGAGGTGTCTAACAGTGTGTGGCTCTCAGACCGTCTGCCTCAGTTTCCCCATTGGTAAGGCACAGCCTCTAGGGAGGCCCAGGTCAGGAGGGCAAGAATCTCACTCTCAGAGTTCAACCTGCCTGCCCTGCCACCCACTGGGGCCCAGTCAGGGCCTGTGGATTCCCTGGGGGAGTCTCAAGGAAGGGGCCCTACCTGCCACTCCCTTTCTCTGGTCCCCGAGTCACAAAAGATACTCTCAGGGCTTCCTGAGCCATATGACACAGCTGCACCCGCCTCCTCCCGACGCCTGAGCCTCTCAGGCACTTCCATTCTTAGAATCACCCCAGTCAGCTCTGGGAGCAGCAGCCGGAGCCAAGACAGCCCCAGTGCTGCCTGTGAGGAGGTGGGGACACAGGTGACGGAGCTCCCCCAGTGCCTCTACAGCTCCCTTTCAAAGAGCAAAAATGATGCTTGGACAGGCTGAGGGTGTGCTTCCAGCTCCCCCAGACCCACTGGCAACCGCAAACACCTGGCCCGACTCCTGCTCTGGGGCTCCCCCCTTGGCCGCACAGTGCCTTCTTCCTCTGGGCTTGGAGGCCTGGGATGGGGTGAGGTGAACTTCCAGTTGACCTCAAAGGATGGGCACCTCAGCAGGAGGGGGTCCCCACCCTGTAGCAATGGGCAAGAGAACCCGGATGCACTGAGAAACAGTGGCTGGAGCCCAGGGTCTTGGAGTGCCCTTGGGTCAAGCTGGAGACACCCGCAGGCCCAGGAGAAGCCTCAGGGGCCTGGCCTCCCGGGTCTCCCAGCCTCAGCTCCTTCCGTCTCCCTCAGACAATAGCCTGGCACATGTGTCCCTGCATCTCAGGCTTTGTCTGACCTGCTGTGACGGGCAGGCAGCTCCCAGCCTGGCTCCCCAAGGAGCCCCTCCCAGAGAGCCTCAGATACCTCTGTGTGGGGTGTGTCCCTTCCAGGAGACTGGCACGGGTCAGCCAGTGACTCCCCAGCTCCCAGCATCCCCTGCCCAGCCGTCCTGCCCTGCCTGCTGCACCCTGGGCCAGGACTCTGGAGTCCCATTCAGCATCCATGGCTCCTAAGAAACTCCATCCCTGATGGGGGCTGCCAATGCCATGCTGGTGCCAGGACTGGGCTCTTTTCTCCTCCAAAGATGGCTGAACTCATGCCAGAGACGCCACCAGCAAGGTTCCCCAGACCCTCCAGCCCACCTGGTTACCAGCTCCCACCCCGATCCAGGGGTCTCACAGCATTGTTTAACCCTGAGCTGGGCTAGGTTTTCACATGGGTACCTAGACCAGCCTCCTGTCCAGTCCTGCTTTCCTGGAGGGCAGGGCCCAGGCCAACCCTTTTGGAAAGCCACAACCCTATTTGAACCCACTGGGTCCCAGGACCCATTCTGGGCACAGAGAATGACTCAGACCAGGCCTTGGGGGTTCCCAATCTGGGGAAGAGGCCCTGTGGCAGACCGGAACACTCGAATTTGTGTTTGGGGAGGGAGCGGGACATGAAGGTGCAGCGGAGGCGGGTGTGACCAGAGGCCCGCCGCTGTGGGGGTGCTCAGGGACTGTGCTGGCTGCTGGAGCCTGAGTCCCCTCCCCCAGCGTGGTCTGCCAAGACCGTGGCCTCGCCCAGGACCCCCGGCCCATGACCTACAGGCCAGGTCAGCAGGAGGTGCTGGTGCTGGCCCTGCGGGAGGGGGATACTCGGCCCATCCCCCCATCCTGGAGAGGGGGGCAAGGTCCCGGCTGCGCGGGTCAGGGAACCAGGGGCCCCACTCCTCCCCTCTTCAGCCCCAGGCGCGGCGGCACTGCCCGGCTAACAATCGGTGATCGCGACAGGGTTGGGTGACGGCCGGCGGGGGCGGGGTCGCGTCTGGGCGCCCGCGGCGCTGGTGCCACAATGGGTGACAGCCGGCCGGGTCTCGCGGCTGGGGAACGGCGGCGCGCACATACCTGCTTGTCCTCTGCGGGGTCGGGGTCGAATCCGGGTCCGGGTCCGGGTCCGAGCGGGTCCGAGCCGGAGGGCGGGGGAGAGACGGAGAGACACGGTGAGAGGCGCGCGGACGGCGGGGACAAAGGCGCGCGCGGGCACGCGGGCGGGCGCCGGGCTCACCTGGGGTCGCCAGCTTGCTTTTGTACCGCAGGCCTGTGCTCATGGTGGCCGCCGGCGGGGGACGTGCGGGGCGGGCGCGCGGGCGGGGCGCGGCGACAAGCGGCGGAGGCCGAGGCCGGGCTGCGGGGTGAGCGGCCCCTCCGCGCCGCCGCCGCCGCCGCCCGCCCCGCCCGCGCGCCCGGCAGCCAATCGGCGCCCGCCGCGCCCACGCGCGACCCGGCGCGGCCCGGGGGGGCGGGAACCCAGCCCCCCCACATGGTCCCGCGCCCGCGGCCAGGGGGCTACGCCCTCGTCTCCCGCAGCCCCGGCCGCTCCCAGGTTCACCCGGCCAGCCCTGCGCCGCCCCAGCCCTGCACTGCTGTTCCCGGCGGCCTCCTCCGCGCCACCTCCCGGGTGCCCCAGCCCAGGCCTGGCCCTGCGCTCCCTCCGCCCTCGCTGGGACCCGGGTCCACGCTGGGCCTCGGACCATCCGTCCCGTGGTCCTTCTCTAAAGCTGTCCTGGGTTTCTGCGCCAGACCCTGCACGCTCCGCCCCACTCGCCGAGATCGCGGTGGATTCGGAGGCGCTGGCCTAGGCAGGGAAGGTCTTGGCAAGGCTGGCCAGTGCCCAGCCCCGCCCCTGCTGACTGCTGGGTGCTGCGCAAACCTGCTCTGCGAGCAGGCGCACCTGGCAGGCTGCAGGGTGGGATCGGGTCTGCCTGGAGCATCCCCACAGCCTATGGGTCAGCAGAGAAAGGGGTGCAGAGCTGGAGTGAGACGGTCAAGGCCGGTTCTGCCCCACATCTCAACTCAACCCTCTTCACAAATAATCCCATTTTACAGCCCAGGAAAAGAGAGGCCGGACCATTGCCCAGAGGCCTGTGGCCTGCAGAGAAGGCTTGTAGGGGTCTGAGGGGCACTGTGAAGATAGGGTCAGAGCCTGCACCCCATTTACAGAGGAGGAAGTTCAGGCCCTCGTCTTCAGTGAGTCGCCCAAACTCAGTGGCTGAGGGCAGGTTTCTCCAGTCATTTGTGTCGCTATCACATTCCCAGGTGTCCTCCGCCTGGATCTCCCCTAAGTGTTCCCAGGCGGCACCTCTGAAGGCGTTGGGACTGTCAGGCTTGGGATTACCACCTCCCCAGGCGACGGCCCCCTTGGATGGAGATGTCTCCTGTACCCCTTATGGGCAGTACCTCCACAGCCAGGGAACCCACCTCTGCTCTCCACCCCTCCTGTGCCCCTTGGTCCCTTCGCTGGCCCATGGGCTCCCTGGGTGGAGGAGGGTGTCGCTAGGGCCTTTCCATCTCTGAATCACCAGCAGCACAGAGCTGTTTGCTCAGTAGGTGAAAAATTCACGTAGGCCGAGTCTTTGTTCCACAGTCCTTGCTTTGCCACATTCTGTAGCCAGAGACCCCTCGACCGTAACCCTCCTCCAGGCCTAGATCTCTAACCAGTGGCTTTTTTTTTTTTTTTTTTTTTAATATACATCATACATTATGTGACACCTCTTTGGAATCTGGGGCTGCTTCTCATAATCAGACCCATTTATATTTTTGGAGCAAAACACATGAGTAGTCAGGTGAACTGGAAGAAATGATGTAAAAGATAGCGCATCAGTTCAGGTCCAGTGTTGCCACTGAGTTTTGAAAACCTTTATGTTTCTGAGCTTTGGAGAATTTGGAATTTCAATAAAGAAATGTGTGTCAAGGTCAGGAGATCAAGACCATCGTGGTTAACAGAGTGAAATCCCGTCTGTACTAAAAATACAAAAAATTAGCCAGGCATGGTGGCATGCGCCTGTAGTCCCAGCTACTCGGGAGGCTGAGGCTGGAGAATCTCTTGAACCTGGGAGGCAGAGGTTGCAGTGAGCCGACATCGTGCCTCTGCACTCCAGCCTGGGCAACAGAATGAGACTTTGTCTCAAAAAAAAAAAAAAAAAAAAAAAA
>PVKV010026343.1:0-15807 GCA_004027835.1 Alouatta palliata | reverse complement strand
TGTGAGCCTGTGAAAGGGACCGGCTCAGTGCCCCTCCCCATGGATCAGGTGGGAGGGCAGCTCTGGTCAGCCTTGGGATAGGGGGTTTGAACTTGGCCTTGGGGCAAACGTATGCCACTATGCCGGGCTAATTTTTTGTATTTTTAGTAGAGACGGGATTTCACTGTGTTAGCCACGATGGTCTTGATCTCCTGACTTCGAAACACATTATCCCTTCGTACCATAGCTCAGGCAAAGGGTGGGAGGTGGACACGTACAGGAGTAACAGGTTTTAAAACAAATCCGGAGATAGAAGACAAGAAGGATGAGGAGTACCGAATAAACATGATCTTTTTATTAAAAAAAATTATTAAAGTAACTCTGTCACAATTACTTGCAGAAATCCAGTTAGGTTGGAGACCCACGTTTAAGGAAGAGGCAGCGTGGAGGTTCACGGAATATATAGGACTGGGAGCCACTACCTGGAAGAGCAAGCTGATCTTTCCTCCATGGGTGGCCCTGGATCAGCGCCTCATGTGAAATGGCTGGTCTATAAGGAGGGGGTGGTGTCTCCCTTACCCTGGGACTTCGGTCACCATGACTGTGAGTTCAGGGACAGCCCAAGTCCCTCGACAGTCACAATGAGGCAGCGCCCTGTCTAGCTGGGAGGCCTGCTGGCGGCAGTGTTTGCATGGAACATTTCTGAAGTCAGGAAAATGGATTATGAGGGCATCGGTCAGCAGATGCATCTCCAGTTTTGACAGGTGAGGCTCTGAGATGCTGGCCACAACCATGGAGGCCGACAGTCCAGTAAAACACTTATTAGGCTCCTGTTCACCAAAAAGCCGCGCAGGCAGGCCTGGTGGCTCATGCTGACCCTTGCAGCACTTTGCGGGGACCAGGTGGGAGGATGGCTTGAGGTCAAGAGTTTAAGACCAGTCTAGGCAAGAATGTGAGACCCTGTTTCTCCAAAAGATAAAAACATTAGCTGGCTGTGGTGGCATGAGCCTGTAGTCTCAGCTACTCAGGAGGCTGAGGCCAGAGGCTCGCTTGAGCCTGGGAGTTTGCAGCCGTATACAGTGAGCCGCGATGGTGCCACCGCATTCCAGCTTGGGCAAGAGTGAGACCCTCCCTCTCTCAAAAAAAAAAAAAAAAAAAACCCAAGCCTCAGGGCTATGGCTGACGTCAGAGGGGCTGGAGCCACGGGGCAGTGGTCTGAACACATACACACTGACCTCTCTAAGATGCCATGGCTTGAAAGAAAACTGCCTGCCCAAGTGGGTGTTTGCATCCACTTTCCCAGCAAGCAGAGGAAGTGCTGGCTGCCGTACAAAAAGAAGTAAATAAAGCACTCCTGCGTGGAAAAAAAAATGCTATTTTTTAATTCATAAGGAAAAGAAGTTAATGAATTAAAAAAATAAGCTGCACCAAGAAAAATCTGTTCAACCAACTTGGGCTACAAATAGCTTGACTCTTTTCAGAAAAAAACCTCTTAGTGAGGAAATTCTCCAGAGGCCGCATTGGAACCATGCTGGGCCTCCCTCAGCACGCAGTGGAGAGAGGCCAGTGGAGAGAGCGCCGGCAGGGCTGGGGCCTGGAGAAGGATGGAGCTGGGGGGAGGTGGCGACAGTGATGCCCACGAAAGAATAAGGCACCTGCCATCGGCACTTGGGAGCAGGTTGTGCAGGTGACAGGTTTTAGAGGGGGAACAGTTTGCTCCAGGTGACGCAAGTCCCCACACCCTCAAGCCTGCCACCTGCAGGTAGGGCTGAGGCCACCGTTGACAGATTCCAGATAGTTCAGTCCGTCTGAGGCGGAGGATGAGGGCAGAGGCCAAGATGCCTGCAGGGGTCAGGCGTGTGAGAGCCCACAGGCCTACCTGCACGCCCAACTCGGCAACCCTGACCTGTGCTGGGAATGGGGTGCTTTTTCACCCCGAGTAGAAGTAGGAAGTGGAGGTCAGGGTGCAGTAGAGATCTCCCTAAGACTAGACAGCTGAGGCTAGAACCCAGGACCATGGAGCCCAGGCCTGACTCCTGCAGAGGTCTCTGACCTGGTCACAGCCTGGCCAGGGGCTGTCCCGATCAGGCAGCTGCTGGAGGCCTCAGCTCACATCCCTTCTATCCCCTGAATTCACTAGCAATTTGATGGAGCCTGAGGAGCCTCCTGACTCCTGCGTTTTTCTACTGCTCTTGTGCTCCTGTTCCTGCTGTTCCTGGAGCCCTCGCCCAGCCAACCTTGTGAGATTTGAACCCACCCCCAGCACCTGGGGGCTCCAAGGCAGGCAGTGTGACCTGCAGCTTCATGCCCCTGCACCTTGGCGCTAGTGTGTCCCCTGCCTGGGCTGCCCTTCTCCAGCGCTGCCAACCCGGGAGCACCGTCTCCAGACCTCCAGGCCCACCGTGCCCTGTGCCTGCCTCCCTTCTGCAGGACGCAGCCTGGCTGGCAGCTGACTCCTGAATGGCTCCCTGGCCCCCGCACTCAGCCCCTGTCTGACACCTGGGAAGCTCAGCAGCATCAGCTCCCGCAGGGTGGGGGCACAGACTGCCAGGCCTGGAGTCGCAGGGTGGGCAAGGAGGGCCTGACTAAAGAGCGGGGCTCTGGGGAGCTTCAGACTGCATATTCTGAATCCCAAAACTTCTGGCTGCAGAGAGGTGCTTGTGTGCTGAGCCCAGTTCAGGGGGGTATGCGGAGACCATGAGGCTCTGGGGCATCCTCCCTGCTCCTGAAGGCAGTGGCTGTCTCTGAGCACAAGGGGAAGTGTGTGTGCTGTGAAGATTCTACTGGAGAATGTTTTCCTTGATTTCCTTGTCGGAAAAATATAACGGGGTCACTACACAAATCAGTCCTCGTCACCGATGGGCAGAGAGGCCCATCAGAAGGGCACAGAATCCACAGCAGCTGTCTCCGCCCATAGGGTGCCGGCTGGCCCCGGTTAAAGCTGCCTGTGTCTTTCAGGGATGGACAGAACGGGGCTTCACAGGGCCTGAGTCTCGGTCTGCACCAAGGCCCCGATTCCCTGGGCAGCTGGAGAGAATGCTACAAAGGGCGCCTGTGCTCCACGGCAGGGAGCCAGCCTGGGATCAAGAGCTGAGGGTCTCTGAGGGGGTGGGTCTGCAGCCACCTCTAGTGGGACTTCAGAGTCCCCTGAAGGGGTCTAGGATGGCACCTGCATGAGAATGCAGTGAGCCGCCCCAGGGCAGGGATCAGGCGTCCAGTGTGACTCAGCCGGGTAGAGCTCCCCAGGGTAGGAGGCGGAGGGTGACCCTCCACAGGGACGCTGCCTGAGGGGGCATGCCCGGGGCTGCACAAGACCATCCTCAGGCTGTCCCGGCAGGCTCTCTGTCCTTGCTGCACTTCTGTGATTTTATGAGAAGCCAAAGGTGGAAGAATAGCAGATGAATGAAGAGATGTGAGATGGCACCGATGTTGATATTCTCCTATGTCATGCATTGAACGAAGCATGACCAGCATCCCACGGGAGCACGTGCTTGCGAAAGGCAGAGAGCAGAGCCAGAGCGTGGTGACCTAGATCCTGCAGCTCACCCCACCCCTCCGTCACAAAGAGCTCAGTGCTGGTCTCCGGGGCCTGGCTCCAGCTCCCCACCGCATCCACCTCCCAGTCAGGCAAGAGAGATCTGAAAATCACTCTGGAATAAACAGGACCCTGCCGTCCCATCTTCAGGACCTCCATCTCCTGGGCCCCGGTGCTGTGCGTAAATGCATGGCCCAGCGCACACCCTGGCTCCCACAGGGAAGGTGGCTGCCAGAGCCCTCAACTTGGCGGCCCATCACCTCGTTTCGAGGCCTCAGGTGATGGCCATACCTGGGTGAGGACAAGGACCCCAGTCTTAGCTCATTCCCTGCCATTGTCTCCTCTCTGGCCCTCTGGACTGAGTGCCACGGAGGCCGCTTCTTCCATGGAGAATGGCCAGAGCTCTGCCTGCCCTGGACTGCACAGCACATACTGCTCTAGGGGCGGGTGGTGGGGCTTGGGAGGGTGAGGAGCTGCCATCTCCAGGTGCCACGCCAGGGTCATTGGCAAGTGGGACAAGCCTGCATGAGGGCTCCTGCTCCCGCTTGCAGGACGTGGCAGCGGCTGTGCCCTGCCCATTGGCCCTAGGCCGGCCTCCATTTCCCATCACGCGTGTGTTGCACCCAGTGTAGGGTGGAGCCACAATCAGCCCTGGCAAGGGATCCCCACTGATGGAGACAGACACACCCTATATCAGGATGCTGCCTTGACTGGGGAAAGCATGCGGCCAGTGGCCAGCCAGCTGTCTGTCACATCCTAGGCTGAAGTGGATTCCTGCCCCTCCTTGTTCCAAAGGCTCCCTTTAAAGTGGTGGAGTCTTTTAGGGTCCCCTAGAGATTGGGGAGCAGAAGGAAGGCAAATCCCTCAAGGCAGGGCTGTTTTGAAGGAAAGGAGGGGCTCCTCGTCCTCGGCCCCAATGCTGCACACTTTGATCAGTATCCCCCCAGAGGTGGCTGAGCAGGTTTCAGCCAAAGAGGGAAGCATGACCAGGTGCACCTGGGAGCTGGACCTGGGGAGACCCAAGTGGGGCCTTGCAGGACAAAGGAGTCACTCTATCCCCTCCCCGGGGCTCTTGTCGAAGGGCTCATTCTGCAGCCAGGTCTCTTCACAGCCACTGCAGCTGCTGGCCCATCCTGGGTGAGTCCTGTCCCCTGTCGCCTGGTGAGCAGCTGCGTGTGGCTCCCTTGGCAGGACGGTGCCGGCGTGCCACCCAGTCCTCCCTCCAGGACTTCCCAGCCAGCAGAGGGTGCAGGCGGAGGGCACTGGCGAGGGCAGGACTTGCTCCTCTGGTCTGTACTGAAGCCAACAGCCCCAAATCTCACAGTGGCACCGTACACCCAGCGTGGTGGCAGAGACCCTCTTTCCTAGGGGCTTCATGGTCGGGGATCAACACACTACAGGCCTTCATAGCCAGGAGAGCGGGGCTGGGCCTTGAGGGCTGTCTCAGAGGCCACGGGGGCCACCTGGAGCCCAGCAGAGGGGCACTGGGCAGGGGCTGGCCATGCCAGGTGGGGTGTGGGGGGGCATGATACGCATGGCTAGGCCCGGGTTGAGGTAGGAGGATAGCTTGAGCATAGGAGGTGGAGGCTGCAGTGATTGACAGTCACACCACTGCTCTCCAGCCTGGGCAGCAGAGTGAGACCTGTTTTAAAAAACCCTCTGGAACCCCAAACCAAAAAACCCATCATGTTGTAAACCTCAAATATACACAATAAAATTTATTTTTAAAAAATCACTAGGGCATGTTTATGTGGATCTATTTTTGGGTTCTCTGCTATTTCATTGATCTGTGTGTCCACCCTTCGCTAATTCCATATAGTTTTAAATACCATAGTTATGGAATAGGCCTTGAAATCAGATAGATTGTTTCTTCTCACTTCAGCAATGTTGAAGAATATAAGATTGACATACGAAAATCAACCGTGGCTAGATGCCTCATGCCTGTAATCCCAGCACTTTGGGAGGCTCAGGTAGGGTCATTTGAGGCCGGGAGTTTGAGACCAGTGTGGTCAAGGTAATGACACCCTATCTTTACAGAAAAATAAAAATAAATTTAAAATTCAATTGTATTTCTTTAAAAATGTAGTATCATTTATAATCTCTCAAAAAGTGAAATGCTTAGGTGTAAGTCTAACAAAACATATAGAATTTTTAGGCTGAGAACAACAAAATGTGGAGATATACAATATTCATTGATTAGAAGACTCAGTATTGTAAAGATGTCATTTATGCTCAAATTAATATATTCCTATCAAATTCCTATACATCAAAACATAAAAACACAAGCCAGATTTTTTTGGTGGTTATTCAAATAGTCATAAGACTATTTTAAAGTTTGTATGGAAAGGCAAAGGAACTGGAATAGCTGTCATTGTTATTTTAACCTACTTGCTGCAGATTGTACATTAATTTCCCTTTTTGTTTTAAATTATTTTATTGAGGTGAAATTTACATGCAGTGAAATGCACATGTCTTAAATTCTCAATTCAATGAATTTTGACTAATATATAAAGGCATGTAATCAAAACCCCAATCACAACCCTATTTTCATTACCCTTGGAAAGTTTTCTGTCCCTTCCCAGTCAATTCCCACTGTCCCACCCCCTCCCCAGCCCAGACAATTACTGACCTGTGTTCTGTAACCACAGATTAATTCTGCCTATTTTAGAACTTTGGATATTATATATTCAACTTCTGCAAATCAATAATAAAAAATAAGGGTACAAGTTCAGTGTCAGATATGGCCCCTGAACATATTTTCTTGAGACGATGGTTTTTTGATTGTTATTTTTCTTTTCTTTCTTTCTTTCTTTTTTTTTTTTTTTTTTGGTTTTTTTGTTTTAGACAGAATCTTACTCAGTCACCCAGGCTGGAGTGCAGTGGCTCAATCATGGCTTACTATAGCCTCAGACTCCCAGGCTCAGGCAATCCTCCCACCTCAGCCTCCCCAATAGCTAGGACCATAAGTGTCCACTACCATGCCCTGCTAATTTTTAAGTTTTTTGTAGAGACAGGGTCTTGCTATGTTGCCCAGGTTGCTGTCAAACTCCTGGGATCAAGCCGTCTGCCCACCTTGGCTTCCCAAAATGCTGGGATTGCAGGAGTGAGTCACCACACCAGTATATTTTTCATTTTAATGTTATCTTTTGAGAAACAAATGTTTATAATGTTGACAATCCAATTTATCAACTTAAAAATTTTATATTTCATGCTTTCTGTGTTCTCTCCAAGAAATCTTTGCCTACTAATTCCAAGATTATGCATGCATTCTTCTCAGTTTCTTCTAGAAGCTTTGCAGTTTTATTGTTATGTTTAGGACCATCATTTTATCTTGAATTAGTTATTTTTTTGTTTTGTTTTGAGACAGAGTCTTACTTCATAACTCAGACTAGAGCGCAGTGGCACGATCTCAGCTCACTGCAACCTTCACCTCCCAGGTTCAAGTGGTTCTCATGCCTCAGCCTCCCGAGTAGCTGGGATTACAGTCATGGGCCACCACACCTGACTAATCTTTTGTATTTAGTAGAGATGGGGTTTCACCATGTTGACCAGGTTGGTCTCGAACTCCTAGCCTCAAATGATCCACCCGCCTTGGCCTTCCAGAGATGCTGGGATGTTAAATACAGTGAGTTTCAAGTTCCTTTTCAAAGAATCAGTGTGTCAGTATGTTCATCTCTCTTATTCTTTATTCTCTACTTTTAAGTTTGACCTCCTTGCTCTCTTGGTCCCTTGCCCCTAGTTTCAGTAAACAACCTTCTCCCCAGTTCTAATCAGTACTTCACATCTATTCCCCTGGTCACCTGCTCCATCCTGACTCACCCCGTCCCCTAATCTGACCTGAGTCACCTTTAGTTACCTGTTCTGTAACCGTCTTTCCTGATGAAACTGCGGACACCACCGCTCTGGCTCTCTTCAAAATAGCCAGTTAGCTTAGAATTAGCTTAAACTGTGCTATCCAACCCTAGCCAACAGGGGAATGAGACAGTAGCAGGGGCTACCTGCGTCAGGGACAAGAACCTCTTCCGCTCCCCTGTTCAGGTGTGCTCTCGCCATTGCACCATCCGTGAGACACAGCCTTCTGTAAAAATAAATATTGCCTTGCTGAGAAAAATTATGTTCGAGTGCTATTTCTTTTGCGGCACTGAAAATTTGTTTCTTTTTTTTTTTTTTTTTTTTTCATTTAAAGACGGGGTTTCACCATGTTGGTCAGGCTGGTCTTGGAACTCTCAACCACAGGTGATCCACCCGCCTTGGCCTCCAAAGTGCTTGGATTACAGGCGTGAGCCACCACGCCTAGTCTGAAAATTTGCTTCTAACATGGGATTATAGGCATGAGCCACCGTGCTCCACCCTGAATTAGTTTTCGTGTATGGTGTTAGGTAGAAGTCAAAGTTCATCCTCCCAATGTATCTGATAGTTCTAGCACTCTTTGTTTAAAATATTTGACTTTCCCCATTGAATCGCCATGACATCACTGATGAAAATCAATTGGCTACGTGTTGTGGGTCTCTTTGTGGATTCTATTCTGTTATGAAATGATTATCTGTTGCTTCGTAACAACTCAAAACTTAGTGACTTAAAATAGCTATTTGATCTTACTCTCTATCATGGTTTCTGTGAGTCAGGAATTTAGGATGTCTCAGCTGGATAGTTCATGCAGTTCCAGGCAGACAGTGGCTAGAGCTGGAGCAACTGGCTGGACATGTTTCTTATCATGAAGTCTTATATCATTTCTGCAGGTAGATTAGCCTGGCAACCATCCCTGCAAGTGGGCTAGCCTGGCAACCACCTGTGCAGGTGGGCTAGCCTGGCAACCTGAAAGCATGGCCACAAGTCTCTGTGCATAGTACTCCAACACCCAAGGCCGATGCTGCATTATCTCTTGTGCCCCGCCCCAGCCTCAGGCTCTGCAGCATCAGTTCCGTGGCATTCTATGGCTTATGGGGGATGAGATCACCAAGATACACAGGGTATCAGCGTTCCGAAAGAGCATGTGGGATAGAAGACAGCGTGTGGCCATCTTTGAAAAATCTGTACAATCTCATTCTTTTAAACAACTTTGGTCAATCTTTTATCTGTCTGTCACAGACTGGATAATGAGTATCAGTCTGTCTCTAGACAGCAGATCGGGCAGCGGGAGGACTCCCCAAAGGCACAGCAGAGGCTTGAGGCCAGTGTAGAGAGTGGAGAGGGGGCGGGGGCCGTCCCGCGTGTGTAGTCGCACACCTGGCCACAGCTGTGTGGCACCCGATGTGGTGTGGGAGGTGGGGAAGGTGGGGGAGGCATCCGGGTGACCCGCTGGATGGGCAGGGCCATCGGTTGTCTCTGTGACAGTCTCTGAGACACGGGCGCAGGGGTCTGGTGGGAGCTGTGTAGGTCAGCCTAGAGCCCACTAGGGATGTGTCCCAGCTGAGGCCCCATGCCGCCCTGCTGCCCTGTATCCTGACTGGGAAGAGAGCCCTGCACAAACAAGGGTGTTTGGGTTGGCTGCGGTTCCCAGGGAGGACAGCAGCGCTGAATGGAGCCGCCTCAGGCTCCAGGAGAGGCGCTGAGTGAGAGAGCACATTCCGTGGTGACCGTCGGCCTGGTGCTGTCCCACTCAGTTTGGGGAGGGGGCTCTGTTGTGCTTGGCCAGCTCACTGCAAAGCAGCAGCACCCCGGGGGCAGCATCGAGCCTCCATGGCGTTTTTCCTGTGCAGACTCCTCCTCCTCCCTGAAACTCATGATCCAAGGACATCTCTAAGAAAACTCTCCTGGTAGAAGGCAGGCAGCTGGGACCCCGGCTCAAGGCAGCTGCACTGCTTTCCGCAGGTGCCCAGTGCCTTAGGTCCAATCAGGGGTGAGGACATGCTCTGGGGATGTCCCTCGCCCCCCATCCCGCCCAGGGTGGCCTACTTGCCTGGCCACCTCCTGGGGTCCCGCCTCCTCTGCGCTGCTCACTGGCCTTTGCCGGCACCGGGCCTTTGTTCAGCCTAGTCCTCACTTTGTGGCACATTTTAAGCAAAATTTAGAGGAAAGTTTTCTAAATTTTGGTAAAAATTTGAAATAAAAAATTTAGCAAAGGTTTTTTTTTTTTTTAATAGTAAATGTGCTGGCTGGCGTGGTGGCTCACGCCTGTAATCCAAGCACTTTGGAGGCCAAGGCGGGCGGATCACCTGAGGTTGGGAGTTCAAGACCAGCCTGACCAACATGGTGAAACCCCGTCTTAAGAAAAAAAAAAAAAAAAAAAAGTAGTAAATGTGCTTTTGTCTGGAGGCCGGCTCCTCCTGGCTGTGCTCTGAGCCTGCTGGCCTCCAGGGCAGGGCCTGCTGTCCTGGCACCGCTGCTTGATATGTCCGTCTCCTGCACATTTCATTTTTCACTTACACATTAGGCTCTCCCTCAAGGGCATCTGCCCTCTGCCGGCCTTGTCCACGCTGCTTCCCCAAGCCGCACAGAAATGGCTTTTCCTGGCCCCGTGCAGTGGCTTTTTCCTGTAATCCCAGATCACTTGAGCTCAGGAGTTTGAGACCAGCCTGGGCAACATGGTGAAACCCCATCTCTACCAAGAAAAAAACAAAACGAAAACAAAAACAAAACACCCAAAAAATAGCCCGATGTGGTGGGGCCTGTCTGTGGTTCCAGCTCCTGAGGAGGCTGAGGTGGGAGGATCGCTTGAGCCTGGGAGGTGGAGGTTGCAGTGAGCCGAGGTTGCACCATAGCGTTCCAGCCTGGGTGACAGAGTGAGACCCCATCTCAAAAAAAAAAGAAAGAAAAGAAAGAAAGAAAAAGAAAGAAGAAAGAAAGAAAGAAAAAGAAAAGAAAGAAGAAAGAAAGAAAGAAAAAGAAAGAAAGAAAGAAAAAGAAAGAAGAAAGAAAAAGAAAGAAAAAGAAAAGAAAGAAGAAAGAAAAAAGAAAGAAAGAAGAAAGAAAGAGAGAAAAGAAAGAAAGAAAGTGACTTCTCCCATGCAAAACTGACCCAAGGTGTCTTATGGTTTTTGTTATTTTGCTTTAGTGAAGGTGGTGTGAAGCCCTCGCCTGAGTGTGCCACCTGCAGAACATGCAGACCCCAGCTCCAATGAGGGCTCCTGCCGCTGGTGCCCTGCCCAGGGCGGTTCTGCATCCTCCTCCCAGAAGTCCAGACCCCCCGTGGGCCGCCCACCTGGCCGCAGCTCCTCAGTGTCTGTGAGGCATGGCACCCTTCATGGATGCACGTGCAGAGAAACTGCGCTGTGCTTGCCCCGCGGGCTCCTCCGTCTGACCGGTGACTGTAATCCCATTTGCTCACATAAAATCCTCAGGGTCACCTGCTTGTCCTGCATCGGATCCATCAGCAAGTCCTGCCGATTCTACCCCAGATGCGTTCAAAATGTTCTCGCCTGGCCTCATCACCACCTGTGTCTGCGCCCTGAGGCACCGCAGACCGGGCGGATTAACCACAGACGTTTATTGTCTTGGAGTCCTGGAGGCTGGAAGTTCAAGATCAAGGCGTGGGCAGGGCTGGTTCTGACTGAGGCCTCTCTCCTTGGCTTTTGGATGACCACCTTCTCCCTGAGCCCTCCCGGGGTTGTTCCTCTGTATAAGTCTGTGTCCCAGTTTCTTCTTCTTGGAAGGATGCCAGTTATATGGGGTCAGGGCCTACCCTCATGAATTTATTTTAACTTAACTACCTCCTTAAAGACCCTATCTCCAAATACATGTTCGGAATTCCTGGAGGTGAAGGCTTCGGTGTGGAGTTTTGGAAAGGGGAACATAAATCAGTGCATGGCATCGTCCATGCCACCCTCATTCCTGCTGCCTCCGCTCAGGCCTTCCATCTGGCACCACACTCGTCCTCACACAGCAGCGTGGACCGTTTAGGTCGTCGCTCCGCCCGAGCCATGCGCCCAAGACCCACGTGTGGAGGCCTGAGCCCTGGAACTTGGATCTCGGGCATCAGGTCAACAGGCCTCCTCACTTCCCCAGACACAGGGGCCTGCGCTCTGCCTGGAGCCTCCCAGCCCTTCTCTGTCCCAGCATTGATCGGTATTTTATTTTAAATGACAGCTTTATTGAGACAATTCAAAGACCATACAATCACCCACTTAAAGTGTACCAGTCAGAAGTCGTTAGTATATTCACAGAGTTGTGTATCTATCGCCACTGGGTAATTCTAGAATGTTTTAAACTGAGACATAGCTCACACACCGTAAAATCCCGACACATGCTCCAACACCGATGAACCTTGAGGACGTTATGCTAAGAGGAAGAAGCCAGCCACAAAAGGACAGACACTGTGTGGTTCCACGTATGCGAGACGCATGGAGTAGTGAGGTTTGTAGGCACGGACAGCAGAATAGGGGCTGCCAGGGGCTGGAGGCAGGGGATGTGGGGGCTATTGTTTAATGGGGACAGAGTTTTAGTTTTGCAAGATGAAGAAAGTCCTGGAGATGGATGGTGGAGACAATTACACAGCACTGTGAACGTACTTAATACCACTGAACTGAGCGGTGGCTCACACCTGTAATCCCAGGACTTTGGGAGGCTGAGGTGGGCAGATCGCCTGAGGTCAGGAGTTCGAGACCAGCCTGGCCAACGTGGTGAAATCCCATCTCTACAAAAATACAAAAGTTAGACAGGTGTGGTGCTGTGTGCCTGTAATCCCAGCTACTTGGGAGGCTGAGGTAGTAGAATTGCTTGAACCTGGGAGGCGGAGGCTGTAGTGAGCCCAGATCGCACCACGGCACTCCAGCCTGGGAGACAGAGCAAGACTCCATCTCAAAAACAAACAAACAAGCAAATTCAAATGGTAAATATATGTCATGTATATTGAACTATAATATATATATATTTTAAAGTAAATAATTAAAAATTAGTCAAAAAGTTGCAGGCCAACGGGCCTAGAGTGCCGCCAGGTGTATTAATATGACAGCCAAAGAAAAAAATGCTCCTGCATCCACGCATACACGTACTTGTACACACCGCCCTGGAAGGACACCAAGGAGCTGCCCCATGAGCGGGTGACAAGGACGGCTTTGGGCAAGTGCGCAGGAGCCCCGGGCAGGAATCTCCACAAGTGAGTCCTTTCATCTCTTGGAACTTGGAATCTTGGGACTCTGTTACCTACTGGAAAAAGTTAAAAAATTAGTTGCCAAAGGAGGCCAAGCTGAGGAAAGAGAGCTAAAGCTTCCAGCAGCGACAGGGGCCCCACCCCTCCAGGCCCCACCTTGGGCGGGGGCTCCCAGGAAGAAGCCAGCCTGTCCGGTGAAAGCTTGAAGCTCCTGTTCTGTAAGGAGCTGAGTAAAGGTGACATACCAAGGCAGGTCAGCGGGGAAGAAGGTGACTTTGTTTATTTATTCCTTCGCTCCTCACCTCATACACCTTCCGCTCAGTGGTCCGGCAGCGTACAATCGGGCCTGTCCCAGTGGCGAGACCGAGCCATCTGCTGAGACCACGGAATTCCGAGCGGAAGGCGTTCCCGACAGCCGCGCTCTGCACAGGGATCTTAACATGCGGGATTATCCACCGAGGAAAGGGCGAAATGGAACAAACAGAAAAAACGAAGGTTCCTGTAAAGGAAATTGAAATCGACTTAGTTGGCAGCTGGGAAGGTTCACGTGGCTGCAAAGCTTTAAAAAGAAAGCCGGCCATTTTATTCAGAATTTACATCCCAGCAGCCCAAGAAATCAGGCTTTCACCTACTTAAGGAGCAGCAATCAAGGCATATTATTTGCTTCTGTTTTTATTTTTACCTTTCGGAAAATTTCCGGATAAATTATTAGCGAGCTGTTTTGAGTTTTGAGAATAAGAAGAAAATCTGGTATTCAAAATAAGGAGTCGTTTCACAGTCTCTGACTGATAAACAGACATCCATTTGCAAAACGAGAGAGAGAGGGGGAAAGACACAGTTTCCTAGATCAGATTTCCAAAGAGGTGGAAGTTTCTTGTGTTTTCTCTCCAAAACGCTGGCTGCCTCTGGTGCTTTGATGATACAATTCCCTCTGGAGAATGAGAAGATTCTGGAAGTGTCTTGTGTGTTTGGAGGGCTGCATAGATGATAGATACAGTGATGCTGTTAGAAGTTAGGGCTCTCTCGTAGAAAGAGGCACAGATATGGAATGATGGACACGAGAAGCCTGCAGGTCCAGGCAGGACCAGGAGTGACTGAATTTATGGTCTGAGTTATTATGGATGCGTTATAACTAATTACAAGGGTAATAAAAATTAATAGTACAATCACATATTAATAATGCAACCATATTAATAATATCACAATTCAATTATGTTTAACATATTATTAATTGTATATTTATTGATACATATTATAATAATCTTACAAATAATTTTTTTCTAGGTTCTAAAAGATACCCTGGTAAAGTGAGCACAACTCACGCCTGGACCCTGGTGTGGAAGAAATATTCCGCTGTAAGAAAACTGGGCTTGGTCAGGCACGGTGGTGGCGCACGCCTACATTCCCAGCACTTTGGGAGGCCAAGGCAGGAGGATCACTTAAGCCCAAGAGTTCGAGACCAGCCTGTGCTATACATAATGAGACCTCATCTCTTTAAAAAATTTTACAGATGTAGTCGAATATGGTGTTGGGCACCTGTAGTCCCAGCTCCTTGGGAGGCTGAGGTAGGAGGATCCCTTGAGCCATGCTCCTGCCAGAGCACTCCAGCCTGGGCGGCAGAATGAGACCGTCTCAAAGCAAACAAACAGAAACACCAAAAAAAAAGGAAGCAGGGCTCCTCGGGGAAGTGGCTGCGTCCAGTGCTGCAGCAGTTAAAGTGCAAGGCTGAGGCTGGTGCCAGGAAGTAAGGGCGTGCTCCACCACGACCGGGACACGTGTGCAGGACGCAGGGCCGCTCAGCTAGCATCCAAACAAGCACCACAGTCACTGAATATAACTCAGTGAATCAAAGAAAACCCCACAAGCCCTCACTGGTAACGGGAGGGGAGACTGGGCAGTTTTCCTCATGGTGGAAAGCCAGCTACTAAATGGAGAAGAAATGAAGGAGTTAGAAAATCACTATCCTGAGTGGGCACAGTGGCTCACACCTATAATCCCAGCACTTTGGGAGGCCGAGACAGGAGGATTGCTTGAGCTCAGAGTTTGAGATCAGCCTGGGCAACACGGCGAGACCTCGGATCTACAAAAAAAGTTTTCAAAAAATTATCTGGATGTGGCCGGGCTCGGTGGCTCACCCCCTGTAATCCCAGCACTTTGGGAGGCTGAGGTGGGTGGATCACAAGGGTAGGAGTTCAACACCAGCCTGGCCAACATGGTGAAACTTCAACTCTTTTTTTTTTAAGATGAGATTTCACCATGTTGGTCAGGCTGGTCTTGAACTCCTGACCTCAGGCGATCCGCCCGCCTTGGCCTCCAAAGTGCTTGGATTACAGGCGTGAGCCACCACGCCCGGCCAAACTTCATCTCTACTAAAAATCCCACAGACAAAAAAATTAGCTGGGCATGGTGGCGTGTACCTGCAATCCCAGCTACTCGAGAGGCTGAGGTGGGAGAATTGCTTGAACTGGAATCCGGGACAGGGAGGTTGCAGTCAGCCGAGATCACACCACTGCATTCCAGCCTGGGCTACAGGGCAAGACTCCGTCTCAAGAAAAAAAAAAAAAAAAATATTACCTGGATGCAGTAGAATACACCTGTAGTCCCAGCGATTTGGGAGGCTGAGGCTGGAGGATCCCCTGAGCCCAGGAGTTGGAGGCTCCAGTGACCCGTGATTGCAGCACTGCACTCCAGCCTGGGTGGCAGAGCGACACGTTACCTCAAAAAAAAGAAAAAAGAAAAAGAAAGGAGCACAATGTAGATTTTCACAGAAAGAGCAAGAAAGGCCAAGAAACAAAATGTTTAAAAGCAACAACTTGAAGTGAAAGGCTTAAGGAGCTCACTGTGCTTTCCTTTTCTGCAGAAGACCCAGAGAGAGCCCTGAGTGGGTCTGTGGCCACTGGGAGTCTCTGGGCACCACAAGAGGAGCCTGTGGTCCTGTGGGAGCTGATGGGTCGGCATCGTCTGGGCTGAGTGTCCACGTCTGCGTGACTTGTGGTCATCTACAGCAAACACCCAGCTCTCTGCATACAGGCATGGCTGGGAAAAAAACCACAGGGGCGGCCGGGTGCGGTGGCTCATGCCTGTAATCCCAGCACTTTGGGAGGCCGAGGCGGGTGGATCACGAGGTCAAGAGATCGAGACCATCCTGGTCAACATGGTGAAACCCCGTCTCTACTAAAAATACAAAAATTAGCTGGGCATGGTGGCACGTGCCTGTAGTCCCAGCTACTCGGGAGGCTGAGGCAGGAGAATTGCTGGAACCCAG
>PVKV010026342.1:0-28180 GCA_004027835.1 Alouatta palliata | reverse complement strand
AAGAGCGAAACTCCGTCTCAAAAAAAAAAAAAAAAGAAAAGAAATGTCTGCTGAAAAGAAACCAGCACAAGCTTCAGAGGCAAGTTTATGGCTATTCAGGCATGGAATTTGGAGTCCTCTGTGCCAAGAATATGACCCAGAAGGTGAGGAAACACTCAGACTCTGGAAGACTACCGTATCTTAACCCTTTAGCTTTATTATAAAGACAGGGAAGAGAAAACCTATATTGACTCTCTGTAAAGTAAGGGACCTCAGACTGGGGGCTTGATGACCCAGGTCTAAGGGCAGGATGCTAGGTGATTTTGTCCATACTTTATTACATTAGTCCTCTTTACCTGGAACAGGAAAAATAACTTTATTAACATGTACATTTTCTTTTTTAATATGGTGGCCATGGTTTTAATAGCATTCTATTGTCACTTTTGACTTCTATTATAGCTTGGTTGATTTATATACTATTTTGGACACTTAAAAACAGGATACTGCAAGCTGGGTGCAGTGGTGCACACCTGTTGTCCCACCTATTCAGGAGGCCGAGGAAGGAGGATTACTTGAGCCAGGAGACTAACCTGGGCAACATAGCAAGACCCCATCTTAAAAAGAGGACAATAAGATCTCTCATCTTTACCATATTTGCTATATAGTACTTACCTTATTCTGATAGGTGGTAGACTACTTGATGTATGGAGATTGTTTATCAGGTCAACTGCTAAATATTAAAGGACTTCAAAGTAAAGAACGTGCCCCAGATGGGACCTCTGAAAAATATACCAAAAGTTATCCCATTGCTGCTTCTCTGGATTATGACTTGAATTTTTATGGTTATGAGGATTTGTGTTGTGAAGGTAGGGGACTGAATTAAGAGAGAGATTTGAAAAATACTGTCATTGCGCATGAACAACTTGGGAAGTCTATTCCCTTCAGTTGGCCCTGAAATATCATACTGGATATACCAGGGATAGGGACAGAGATAATGAAGAAGCTCCTAATGAGTTTTAGTAAGCAAGACTGGTCCTTGCTGTCTTTATGTTATCTCAGGAAACCCAGGAAAACTATGACTGTTAAGGGCTGTATTTGTACATAAGGAGTTACACTATAGAATTATTTATGATTATAAAAAATTTGAAACAAATATTTAGCAATTTTCGAACAGTGTAGTACATTTATTCAAGAATAGTCTGTGATTAGTCCTGTACTATAGTCATCTACTGTAACATAATATCACAATTCATGTTATAGTATGATATTTAATAACATGAAATATTCTAATAACTATATTAAGTAAAGTGGGCTGTAGAGGAACAGCATGTCTAATATAATTTAAACTTGGAGAAGGGAGAATCATTTTTTATGTACTCAAATGAAAAAGCTTTACCAAGTATACCGAAGTATTAATGGTATTGGTCCTTCAGAGTGGTTTAATTTTCTACCTTTAAGTTTTTCTGAATTTTGCATATTGTCTTCAATAGATAAATAATATCTTACTAATCAAAAATAAAGATGATGAATAAAAGCATCAATCTCTTTTAGAAAAAAGACAGTAAGCTACTTCTTGATGTAAAGGTGAAATCATGAGATGTATGAGCTGTTAAGTCCATCTTCTCTTTGCCTCTCTATTCATAGATGTTTGAGGCTTTGACTCCTGTGTGTCTGTACAGAACATTAATTTGCTTATGTAAAGAGCTGTCAATATCTTTATTTTTAAAAAAGATGTTGGTATTTAAGATTATTAAAAATAGTAACAACAGCAGTAACAATACTAATTATGTACATTTATGTAACATCTGTCAATTAGCAAAACTTCTTCATACTTCTCTAAAGAGTAATTCTTCCCAAGGAAAATATTCTCATTATGCATGGAAGAGAAAAGCATTATAATGGGCCAATTTAAAATTTTATAATACAATCAAATAGGGAAGAATAAATTATAGATTAAGTTCAACTTTTATATTTTTAGTAAAAGTATAAAACTAAGCTTCAACTAAAGATTGTTGTGGGTTGCTTGCAAGTGACAGATTTGAGCTCTGCCCATTGGAAGCTACTTTGCTGCTGCTATGTTAACATGACCTGTTCCTCTCTATCCACCTACTTTTACACGAAGGAAGATCCAACATGTTATACAAAAGTATGAAAGGACACAGTCAAATGCACAAAACAGCCCCTCCTAACTTGCTTTACAACCTACTACTTCACAAACACTTTCCAAGCCATATTTTCAGTGTAAGATGAGACAAGTTTTACACCTAGCAATGGGGGAATCAGCTAGAAACAATCTGAACAGTAGCTACCTTTCCTAGGAAATACATACCCTTGTTTTTACTTTATTGTGTGCTGTGCAGGAATGTACCATACAGGTTATATGGTTTGGCTGGGTCCCGCCTGTGCAAATTTCATCTTGAATTGTAGCTCCCATAATCCCCATATATTGTGGGAGGGACCAGATGGAGACAATTGAATAATGGAGGAGGTTTTTCCTATCCTGTTCTCATGATTGTGAGTCTCATTTCTCGTAAGACCTGATGGTTTTTAAAAAGGCGTCCACCTTCACTGGGCACTCATTCTGTCTCCTGCCACCCTGTGAAGAGGTGCTTTCTGCCTTGATTGTAAGTTTACTGAGACGTGCCCAGCCATGCAGAACTTTTAGTCAATTAATCCTTTTTTCTGTATGAATTATCCAGTTTGACGTATTTCTTCATAACAGTGTGAAAACAGACTAATATATGTTTCTTAAATTGTATATATTAAAGGGAAGCCTTATTTTCCTGTTTCCTTCACTTTTTGTTTATATAGTATCTTCTAAGTTCAGATCCCTTTTTTTTTTTTCAACTTTTATTTTAGATTCAGGGGTATATGTTCAGGTTTGTTACATGGATAAATTGTGTGTCTCGGAGGTTTGGTGTACAAATGATTTCATCACCAGGTAGTGAGCATAGCACTTGATAGGTAGTTTTTTGATCCTTACTCTCCTAATATTCTTCACCCTCAAGTAGGCCCTGTGTCTGTTGCCCCCCTTTTTGTGTCCATGTATACTAAATGTTTAGCTTCTGCTTACAAATGACAGTATGCAGGATGTGGTTCTCTGTTCCTGCATTAATTCACTTAGAATAATGGCCTCCACTGCATCCACGTTGCTGCCAATGATATTATTTTGTTCTTTGTTTATGGCTGTGTTGTATTCCATGGTACGTATGTACCACATTTCCTTTGTACGGTCCACTGTTGATGGGTACATAGGCGATTCCATATCTTTGCTATCCTACATAGTGCTGTGATGAACTTATGAATGCTTGTGTCTTTTTCGTAGAACAATTTATATTTCTTTGGGTATATACCCAATAATGAGACTGCTGGTGAAATAATAGTTCTGCTTGATTTCTTTGAGAAATCTCCAAAATGCTTTCCACAGTGGCTGAACTAATTTACATTTCCACCAGCAGTGTGTAAGCGTTCCCCTTTCTCTGCAACCCCACCAATATGTGTTATTTTTTTGAATGTTTTATAAAAGCCGTTCTGACTGGATTGAGATGGTGTCCCATTGTGGATTTGATTGACATTTCTCTAATCATTAGTGATACCGGGTGTCTTCTCATCTGCTTGTTGACCACGTGTTTGTATTTTTTTGAGAAATATCTGTTCATAGTCTTAAATGAAGTTATTTGGGTTTTTTTGCCAGTTGATTTGTTTAAGTTCCTTATAGATTCTGGATATTAGACCTTTGTCAGATGTATAGTTTGCAAATCTTTCTCCCATTCTGTAGATTGCATATTATTCTGCTGATAGTTTCTTTGCTGTGCAGAAGCTCTTTAGTTTAATTAGGTACTACTTTTCTGTTTTTCTTTTGTTGCAGCTGTGTTTGGAGACTTCATCATAAAATCTTTGCCAACGTCTCTGTCCAGAATGGCATATCTTAGGTTTTCTTCTAAGGTTTTTATAGCTTTAGGTCTTAGATTTAAGTCTTTAGTTCCTCTTGAGTTAATTTTTATGTATGTTGAAAGGAAGGGCCAAGTGTGGTGGCTCATGTTTCTAATCCCAGCACATTGGGAGGCTGAGGCAGGTGGACCACATGAGGTCAGGAGTTTGAGACCAGCCTGCTCAAGATGGTGAAACCCTGTCTCTACTTTAAACACACACACACACACACACATACACACACACACACACACACACACACACACACACATACACATGCAAACATTTAGCTGGGTGTTGTGGTGGGCACCTGTAATTCCAGCTACTCAGGAGGCAGAGATAGGAGAATTGCTTGGACCCAGGAGTCAGAGGTTGTGGTGAGCCAACATTGCACCTTTGCCGTCTAGCCTGGGCAACAAACATGAAACTCCACCTCACCAAAAAAAAAAAAAAAAGGAAGGGGTCCAGTTTTAATTTTCTGCATATGGCCAGTCACTTATCCCAGCACCATTTATTGAAGAGAAATTCCTTTTCCCATTGCTTGTTTTTGTCCACTTTGTCAAAGATCAGATGGTTATAGATGTGAAACTTTATTTCTGATTTCTCTAACCTGTTACATTGTGTCTGCTTTTGTACCAGTACCATGACATCAGTAGTATGATGCTTCTGGACTTGTTCTTGTTGCTTAGGATAACTTTGGCTATTTGGGCTCCATTTTGGTTTCACATACATTTTAGAATAGTTTTTTTCTAGTTCTGTGCAAAGAAATGTCATCAGTAGTTTGATAGGAATAGCATTGAATCTGTAAAATGCTTTGGACAGGATGGCCTTTTTAATAATATTGATTCTTCCTACTCATGAGCATGGAATATGTTTCCATTGATTTGTGATGTCTCTGATTTCTTCAGAAGTGTTGTGTAATTATCACTGTAGATATCTTTTACCTCTTCACTTGGCTGTGTATCTAAATATTTTATTCTATTTGTGGCTATTGTGACCGAGATTGTGTTCTTATTTTGGCTCTCAGCTTGGACATTACTGGTGTGTAGAAAGGCTGCTAAATTTTGTATGTTGATTTTGTATCCTGAAACTTTGATGTATATTATTTATTTTCTTTTCTATTTCAGAGGTTGATTTGCTCTAGTTTTTTCTAGTTCCTGTAGGTTGTTAATTTGAGATCATTCTAATTTTTCAATCTAGGCATTTAGCACTATAAACACTGCTCTTAACATTGCTTTAGCTGTGTCCCAGAGATTCTGATATGGTATATCTTTATTTCATTACTTCTTAGGAGGCTTTTGGTAGAGTCTTTATGGTTTTCTGGGTATCGAATGATATCATTAATTAAGAAAGATAGTTTGACTTTTTCTTTTCTTATTTGGATGCCTTTTATTTCTTTACCTTGATTGAGTTCTCTGGCTAGAACTTCCAGTTCATATTGAAAGAACTGGTGAGAGTGGGCATCTTTCTCTTGTTTCAGTTTCAAGGGGAATGTTGCCAGCTTTTACTCATTTAATACGGTGTTGGCTATGAATTTGTCATAAATGGCTTTTATTACTTTGAGGTATGATCTTTTGTTGTATTAAAGTTTGTTCGGGCTTTTAGCATGAAAAAATGCTAAATTTTATCAAAAAACCTTTTCTGCCTTTATTAAGAGGATCATGTGTATTTTGTTTTTAATGATAAATGATTCAATTCAATAAGAAAAATTTACTATCATAAATATATATGCACCTGACACTGGAGCATTCAGATTTATAAAACAAGTTCTTAGAGACCTATGAAGAGACTTAAATAGCCATCCAGTAGCAGTGTGAGACTTCAGTACTCCCACCGACAGTGATAGACACATCATCGAGGCAGAAAACAAAGATCTCCATGACATAAATTTGACACTTGACTAAACCAAATAGACTAAGAGGCATCAACAGAATACTCTATGCAATAATAAAATATACATTTTTCTCATATGCACATGGCACATACTTTAAGATTAGCCACATGCTCAGCAATCCTCAGCAAATTTTAAAAAACCTAAATCATGCCAACCACACTCTTAGACCATAACAAAATAAAATATAATTCAATACCAAGAAGATCTTTCAAAATCATACAATTACGTGGAAATTAACCAATCTGCACCTGAACTTTTGAGTAAATAATTAAGATAGAAATCCAAAACTTCTTTGAAACCAATGAAATAAACTTATATCAGAATCTCTGGGATACAGCTAAAGCAGTGTTAAGAGGAGTGTTTATAGTGCTAAATGCCTACATTAAGAAAACAGATCTTTAAAAAAAAAAAAACAGCTCCTGGATTTATTGATTTTTTTGAATTTTTTTTTTGTGTCTCTGTCTTTTTCAGTTCTTCTCTGATCTTAGTTATTTCTTGCCTTTTGCTAGCTTTTTAGTTTTTTTCATCTTGCTTCTCTTGTTCTTTTAATCATGACACTAGGGTGTCGATTTTAGATCTTTCCTCACTTCTCGTGTGGGCATTTAGTGCTATAAATTTCCCTCTAGATACTGCTTTAAAAGTGTCCCAGATATTCTTGTATGTTGTGTCTTCATTCTCATTGGTTTTAAAGAGCACATCTTTATTTCTGCCTTCATTTCATTATTCAGTAGTCATTTAGGAGAAGGTTGTCCAGTTTCCATGTAGTTGTATGGTTTTAAGTGAGTTTCTTAATCCTGAGTTCTAATTTCATTGCACTGTGGTCTGAGAGACTGTTAAGATTTCTATACTTTTGCATTTGCTGAGGAGTGATTTACTTCCAATTATGTGGTCAATTTTAGAGTAAGTGCAATGTGGTGCTGAGAAGAATGTATATTCTGTGGATTCGGGGTGAAGAGTTCTGTAGATGTCTATTAGGTACCCTTGGTTCAGATCTGAGTTCAAGTCCTGGATTTCCTTGTAAATTTTCTGTGTCGTTGATCTAATATTGACAGTGGAGTGTTAAAGTCTCCCACTATTGCTGTGTGGGAGTCTAAGTCTCTTTGTAGGTCACTAAGAACTTACTTTATGTATCTGAGTGCTCCTGTATGGGGTGCTTATATATTTAGGAGAGTTAGCACTTCTTGTTGCATTGATGCTTTTACCATTATGTAATACTCTTGTCTCTTTTGATCTTTGTTGGTTTAAAGTCTGATTTATCAGAGTCTAGGATTACAACCCTTGCTTTTTTTTGCTCTCCATTTGATTGGTAAATCTTCCTCCATCCCTTTATTTTGAGTCTATCTGTGTCTTTGCATTTGAGATTGGTCTCCTGAATACTGCACACCGATGGGTATTGACTCTTTACCCAATTTTCCAGTCTGTGTCTTGTAATTGGGGTACTTAGCCCATTTACATTTAAGGTTAATATTGTTATGTGAGAATTTGATCCTGCCATTTTGATGCTAGCTGGCTGTTTTGCCCATTAGTTGATGCAATTTCTTTATAGTGTTGATGGTCTTTACCATTTGGTATGCTTTTACAATGGCTGGTACTCGTTATTCCTTTCCATGTTTAGTGCTTCCTTCAGGAGCTCTTGTAAAGCAGGCCTGGTGGTGATGAAATCTCTTAGCGGTTGCTTGTCTGTAAAGGATTTTATTTCTCCTTAACTTATGAAGCTTATTTTGGCTAAATATGAAATTCTGGTTTGGGAAAACTGGCTAGCCATATGCAGAAAGCAGAAACTGGATCCCTTCCTTACACCTTATACAGATATTAACTCCAGATGGATTAAATATTTAAACGTAAGACCTAACACCATATAAACCCTAGAAGAAAACCTTTGCAGTACCATTCAGGACACAGGCATGGGCAAGAACTTCATGACTAAAAGACAAAAAGCAATGGCAACAAAAGCCAAAACAGGCAGATGGGATCCAATTAAAGAGCTTCTGCATAGCAAAAGAAACTATCATTAGAGTAAACCAGCAACCAACAGAATGGGAAAAAAATTTTTTCGATCTGCCTATCTGAAAAAGGGCTAATAACTGTAATCTATAAAGAACTTAAATAAATTTACAAGAAAAAATGAGCCCCATCAAAAAGTGGGTGAAGGACATGAACAGACAATTCTCAAAAGAAGACATTTATGCAGCCAACAAACATATGAGAAAAAGCTCATCATCAGTGGTCATTAGAGAAATGCAAATCAAAACCACATTGAGATACCATCATGCCAGTTAGAATGGTGATCATTAAAATATCAGGAGACAACAGATACTGGAGAGGATGTGGAGAAATTGAAATGCTTTTACACTGTTGGTGGAAGTGTAAAAGTATTAGTTCAACCATTGTGGAAGATAGTGTGGCCATTCCTCAAGGATCTAGAACTAGAAATACCATTTGACCCAACAATCTCATTACTGAGTATATACCTAAAGGATTATAAAACATTCAGTTATAAAGATACATGCACACAAATGTTTCTTGTAGCACTGTTTACAATAGCAAAGACTTGGAACCAACCCAAATGCCCATCAGTGATAGACTGGATAAAGAAAATGTGGCACATATACACCATGGAATACTATGCAGCCATTAAAAAAGGATGAGTTCATGTCCTTTGCAGGGACATGGATGAAGCTGGAAGCCATCATTCTCAGCAAACTGACACAGAACAGAAAACCACACACTGCATGTTCTCACTCATAAGTGGGTATTGAACAGTGAGAACACATGAACACAGAGAGGGGAACATCACACACCAGGGCTTATCAGGGGATGCAGGGGGTCTCAGGGAGGGTTGGCAGGGCATTGGGGGATTGAGGAGGGCTAACATTAGGAGAAATACCTAATGTAGATAACAGGGGAATGGATACATCAAACCACCATGGCACGTGTATACCTATTTAACAAACCTGCATGTTCTGCACATGTACCCCAGAACTTAAAGTACAATAATAATAATAAAAAGTTAGATATCAAATTAACAACCTAAAATCACACCTAGGGAAACTAGAAGAACTAGACCAAACCAACTCCAAAACTAGCAGAAGAAAAGAAATACCCATAGTCAGAGCTGAACTGAATGAAGCTGAGAGGCAAAATCCACACAAAAGATCAATGAAACCTAAATTTGTTTGTTTTTTGAAAGAATAAATAAATCTAGCTAGCTAGGTTAGTAAAAAGGAGAGAAGGTCCAAATAAACACAATCAGAAATGACAAAGGTGACACTCCCATCAATCCTGCAGAAATACAAGGAGTCCTCCGAGACTATTATGAACAACTCTATGCACACAAACTAGAAAATCTAGAAGAAATTGATAAATTCCAGGAAACATACAATATCAAGATTGAACCAGGAAGAAATTGATATCCTAAACAGATCACTAATGAGTTCCCAAATAAAATCTGTAATGAAATATTTACCAACTAGAAAAAACTTTGGACCGGAAGAACTCACAACCAAATCCTATCAGATGTATAAAGAAGAGCTGGTGGCAATCCTACTAAAATTATTCTAAAAAATCAAGGAGGAAGGATCAGTTCCTAACTCATTCTGTGAGGCCAGAACCGTTTTGATACTAAACCTGGCAGGGACACAGTGGAAAAATGAACTTTAGGCAATTATTCCTGATGAACGTGAATGCAAAAATCTTCAGCAAAATACTAGCAAATTGAATCCAGCAGCACATCAAAATTTAATCTACCATGATCAAATAGGCTTTATTCTTTGGATGCAGTTCTCTTTCAATACACACAAATTAATAAATGTGATTCATCACATAAACAGAACTAACATTTGATAGCTCTCTCTTAAAATAATCCTAAGAAATTTACTAAAATTAATCAAGGGTTGAGGGAAAAAACTTTAAGAAAAAATAGCTATTTATTGAGTGTCCTTCTGCCCATCACCACAGGTACAAGCAATTATGTCCGTTATAATAAAATATGAAAATTTAGACAGTCTTAGAAATTAATTTCAGAGAGGCCACTGTAAGGATCTGTGTTTAGGTAGAACACATTTTTTTCAACATCTTCACCCTAACTGAAGGAGAGGACAAATAGGGATTCTCTTAATTATATGGAGTAAACTCATGTTCTAAGAGATAGGGAACACTGGATAAAAGTATGCATATAAAGAACTTTGGATCACGAGGTCAAGAGATCGAGACCATCCTGGCCAACATGGTGAAACCCCATCTCTACTAAAAAATACAAAAAATAGCCGGGCATGGTGGCATGTGCCTGCGGTCCCACTAATTCGGGAGGCTGAGGCGGAAGAATCACTTGAACCCAGGAGGCAGAGGTTGCGGTGAGCCAAGATTGCGCCACTGCACTCCAGCCTGGCGATAGAGCAAGACTCCCTCTCAAAAAAAAAAAAAAAAAAAAAAAAAAAAAAAAAAAAAATTCTACTCTGTATCACTTTCTTTACTAAGGTTTACTAAGGTTCAGTTTTCCTGTAAAAAATGGGGTGAACTATCTACTTTCCAGTGTTACTGCAAGAGCTAAACAAATGGTGTACAAAATACTTAGCATACTACCTGGTACATCATAAATGTTCAATAAGTAGGAGCTATGCAGCATTATCGTGTGGTATTACAGTATTTAATGTCTGTAGTAGCACCAAACATGTACTTCAATAAATTTTTTCTGAATTTATTAAGGAAATAAAGGAGATCCATAGATGGATCTTATCTATATGGCAAACTAACATGTATGGCATGTGATAATTTAGGAAATACTAATTCTCTTTGTAACAGATTTCAACTAGACTACATATTATGGGACAAAAAAGAATAGTTTCTAATAGTAAGCATATTCTGTTTTAGTTTGTCCTCCTATAGCAGAATACCTGAAACTGGGTAATTTATAAAGAACAAGAATTTATTTTTTTGAAGGAAAATTTGTATTATTTTAATTATTTTTATGTACGGAAACCTAAACAGTGTACATTTAACCCACTTTAGTGGCAAGTTCTTTAGACTTTGCCTTTTCAAGCTTGGCAATGCGAGTCACAGACATGGGACCCAGGACATTTCCTCCCAGTGACAGTGGATCTCATGGAATCTGTAGATGTAATTGGTCCTGATATCTTCAACCAGCTTAGCCAAACCTCCTTGGTCTTCTGAGTTAACCTGTGTGAAGGCGACAGTGGTGAAGGTCTTCTTGTGGACTAGATGTCCCAGTCTTTCCTTCCCCTTGATAATGCAGTCATGGACCCCCATTTTATGATGCAGTGTAGGCAAGAAGACAATCAGTTCAATGGAATCCACATCATGTGCAATCACCATCAGCTGAGCTTTATTGTTCTCCACTAAGGTGGTAACGGTGTTAACTCCTGCTGGAAAGTCTGGTGGTCTCCTAGGAGGGACTTTCCCTTTGCTGGCAGCTTTCTTCTCGGCCCCAGGCCAACAGCCTCTACTTATTCTCTTGCTTTGTCTCTGGTCTGTACTTGTGGGCCTGCTTAAGCAGCTGAGTAGCTGTTTGTCAGTGAAGGGCTTGGGTGAACTAGTTAATCACAGTAGACACTTTCAACTGCTTATAGAGGATGGCTTTCTGCCACTGCAACTGGATATAGTGGGGCCATTTGACAAAGCAGATGAATGAAGTCTCTTGTGGGCTGGATGCCCTGTTCAGTTCCAGAATTCTTAGGACTTTTCTCAAACAGGGAATTCACCACTTTCTTGATCTCCTGCTTCTTCACAGTACCAGGGGCTGGAGCCACCTTTTTCCCCTTGGCCTTCTTTCCTTTCAGCATCTTAGGAGGCAGGAGGGAGAGAGCAAGAACAAGAATATATGTTTTCACAATTCTGAAGGTTAGGAAATCTAAAATCAAGGCACCAGCATGTGGTCTAATAAGGGCCTTTTTGTTGCATCCTTATGTGGCAGGAAAGAGATGTTGATGTGTACACAAGTTCGCAGAATGCTGCCCTAAGCCTCTTGCAAAAGACCTTAATCTCATTAACAAAAAGCATCCCTCACAGCCTAGCCATCTCTTAGAGGCCCATCTCTTAATATTATCACATTGGCAACACTTGAATTTTAGAGTGGATTAAGTTTCAACATGAATTTTGAAGGGAGTAAAACATTTAAACCACAGTGGAAAGTGTGTCAAAAATGGCAAATTATGTAGAATAAATTTAGTGAATTTTAAATGTTAAAACTTCTGACTTTGGTTTAGTACCCATTTAGACTGACAATTAATGCTGGAGTTTTAATGCAGACCTCTAACTTTCATTTTTAAAATAATTTTTTTTTCTAAATGTTGGCTTTGTTTTCAGAACAACTTTTAAATTTAAATCTTTACTACATGGTTTTACATTTTGTTTTTCTTATCTCGCACCTGTCAAATTTGGCTATTTTATTGGGGCCTGCAATGTATCTAATATAGATTTTGCATTTCGTAAAATACTTAGTACAATATTTGGGATATAGTAGATATTCCATGATATGGTTTGGCTTTGTGTCCCCACCCAAATCTCATCTTGAATTATAATTTGCCATGTATTGAGGGAGGAACCTGGTGGGAGGTTTTTGGATCATGTTGGGGGGGTTCCCCTTTGCTTTTCTCATTATAGTGAGGGAGTTCTCATTAGAGCTGATGGTTTTATAAGGCAATCTCTGTCTCTCTCTCTCTCTCTCTCTCTCTCTCTCTCTCTCTCTCTTTCCCTCTCTCACCCCCCCTCATCTCTCTCTCTCTCTCTCTCTCTCTCTCTCTCTCTCTCTCTCTCTCTCTCTTTCTCTCTCTCCTGCCATCTTGTGAAGAAGGTGCTTGCTTCCCCTTCACATTCTGCCATGACTGGAAGTTATCTGAGGCATCCCCAGTTATGTGGAACTGTGAATCAATTAAACCTCTGTGTTTATAAATTACCTGGTCTCAGGTAATATCATTACAGCAGTGTGAGAACAGACTAATACACTCAATAAACACACACACACAAATGTGTGCCTTATATATGCCACTATTAACTTTTAGTATGTACCTATTTATTGTCATCAAACTTTACACTGATTATCATATTTAGTTTTCTGAGAAACACTGACAAGTTAGTATTCACATTTTACAAAAGAAAAAAACCCTGACATTTAGAGATTAAACCGTAAGGCCATGTTCCACGACCATCTAGTTAGCAAGTGGAGAGCAATTTAATTCTCTATTTCTACAGTCTTTGTTTGTAACAATGGTATTACAAAAGAGTGACATCAGCAAGATGGTAAAACAGGAAGTCTCAGACTCTACTCCCTGGCTGACTAAAAATTCATCTAGCAGTTATTCACAAACCAGAACACAGTTTTGAAAATCCAAATTCTTGAAACTAAGCCTGACACACTCATATGGTCTACAGACTGACTGAAAACTGCATTAGAAGAGTAAGAGGAACTGTCTCACTTCAACCTTGCTACCACCTCTCCTTCCCCCAAGTCAGCACAATGACAGATGGGTAGGATTTCTCTGGGCCATGGTTTTTACGGGGGGAAAAAAACTGTAGTCAGTCACCTAGCTTCCTTAGCATTCTGAAGGACTTCCCAGGAAGCCCACTTTGGTTTCACCTCATAGGAGAACACTGGGAATAACATCTGGGTCAAGTAAAAACAGAGAAATAAGATGGAGCTTACATTGACCAACGTATGATCTTCTTGATACCTTTGTGTTCTTGCCACCTGTGGGACCCAGTTATAGATACCAGCCAACTTTATACCCTACCTGCAAAGCTGATTTGGTTGTTTTCAGAAGAAAAGTGGAAATTCAACCTGGCTTGAATTTATAGATGGCTAGTCTCTATACCAAGCTCCAGATTACACCCCAGCAACCTCACTCCCCAAGCAGGGAGACCCCTGCCTCTGTCCATTTAGAAGAAGCAGAGAGGCTAGACCTGCTTTACCTAGAAGTCCAAAGAGTGACTCAGCTCAGCCAAAAAGCCTGCCAAATTACCTCATCCAGGCAGGAATATCCCTACCTTTTCCTATTTTGGAGAAGCATAGGGGCTAGACATGCTTGACCCAAGAGATCAAACAGTGGCTCAACTCAGCCAAAAGCTTACCACATGGTTCCATTCAAAGAGGGAGCCCATTCTCAACTGTGCATTTCTAGGGAGCAGAGTCTCTGGCCCTGCCTGTCCCTAGCAGCAACTCTGCCTAACCTCAGAGATAAGCCTGCAGCCCCATCTAACTGCAGATCCAAAATAGCAGAATGTCTCAGTCAGGGAATGTATCCTCTGATAGGAGGGACCAGAGGCCCTCACAGTAATCATCCATTGCTCTGGCTAATAGCAGAGCCTAGCCAGAAGCTCCACGTGGCATAAGAGCAAAGGCAGAAAACCAAGCCAAATAGGGAACTCATAACAGGCATTTCCAGAATTACAGGCTAGACTAAGTAGTGAAGGCATATCCCTGCCAGACAACACCTGTAAAAGCAAGAAGAGGTAATTTTCTCTTTATATGTGCACACAACAATCCAAAGACACAAGAATTTCCAAAAATCAGGGTATAATGACACCTTTAGTAGAAATTAATACATCTCTATTAATAAATGCTAAAAAATGGAGATTTATGAAATGACAAAAAAATTAGAATATTCTTAAATTCAGTGAACTTGAAAAGTATACAGCTAGAAAATTAAATAAAATTTGGGAAATAATATGGAAAATGAGAAATTTGACAAAGAAAAAAATCAGAAATACTGGAAATTACAGACACAGAAACTGAACTGAAAAAAGTCAATAGATGGCTTCAACAGAAAACTCAATCAAACAGAATAAAGTCTGTGGGCTTGAAGACAGAACATATGAAATTATTCCTGCAGAGAAGCAAAATTCTAGAGAAAGAAAAATAATGAAGAAAGTCTACAGAAGCTATGGGAAACTATCAAAAGTGAAATCTTTGTATAATGGGAGGCTTAGAAGGGGATGAAAGAGAAAAGATCTGAACGCATATTTGAAGAGATAATGGCTAAAGATTTTTCTAATCTGGGGATAGATTTCAATATTCATGTACAGGAAACACAGAGGTCTCAAATCAAATTCAACCTAAAGAAAATTTCACCATGACACATAATCAAAATATCAAACGTCAAAGAAAATGTTGGGAGCAGCAAGAGATGAGAAACATATTACATAGAAAGGAGTCAAAATAAGGGTATCAACAAAATTTTCAGCACAAAACCAGCAGACTAGGAAACAAGGAGAAGACATTAACAATGCTAAAGGAAAAAAATACTGATGAAACTACCAATCAAGAATGTTTTACTCAGAAAAATTTTTTTTTAAGAAATGAAAGAGAAATAAAACTTTTCCAGACAAAAGCTAAGGGAATTCATCACCACTGGGACTCAAAGATTGCTGAAATGACTTCTGTAAGTTGAAACAAAAGGCTGCTAATAAAAAACATAAAACACAAAAAGTACAGAACCCAATGGTAGATACAATACAGAGCCATATTTAGAATGCTCTAGAACTGTAATGACAGTTGTGCAAAGCAATCTTATTCTAGTAGGAGGGTTAAAAGACACAACTATTAGCAAGAACCTAGCTAAAATAAATTTGCAAGGTATAAACATTTGAAAATAATATAAATTCTGCTATATGCGGTGGCATGTACCTGTAGTCCCAGCTACTTGGGAGGCTGAAGCAGGAGGATCACTTTAGCCCAGGATTTCTGGGCTGTAGTGTGCTATACTGGTTGGGTGTCCACACTAAATTTAACATCAATATGGTGACCTCCTGGGAGTGGGCACTACCAAGTGGCCTAAGGAGGGATGTACCAGCCGGGGCCAGAAATGGAGCAGGTCAAAACTCCCATGCTGAAAATAATATAAATTCTCACATCAAAATGTAAGATATTGGAAGAGGGAGTGAAAATATAAAGTTGCATGCCAAGTAAATTTATTATCAACTTGAAATAGACTGTTATAGCTATAAGATGTTCTATATAAGCTTAATGGTAACAATGAAGAAAAAAATCTATAGAATTACAAAATGAAAGTTTAGAAAATTCAAAGCATACCACTACAGAAAACCATGAAACCACAAAGGAAGACAGCAGTGAACAAGCACAAAAACAATTAATAAAATGGTAGTAGTAAGAAATTAGTTATCCATAATTAACTTAAATGTAAATGAATTGCATTCCCTAATAAAAATACGTAGACTAAATGGATATAATAAAAGACCCCACTATATACTGCCTACAAAAGATTCATCTCAGTTTCAAGTATACACATACACTAAAAATTCAGGGATGCTTATGTAAAATAAACTTTAAGTCAAAAACTCTAAAAAGAGACAAAGACATTATATAATGATGAAGTCAGTTCATCAAGAAAATATGAAAGTTAGAAATATATATGCACCTAACATTGGAGCAACCAAATATATAAAGGAAATGTTAAAGGATCTGAATGGTATTGCAGATTCCAATATGAAAATTGTAGAGGACTTCAATACCCTACATTTAACAATGGACAGGTCATCTAAACAAAATTGATAAGATAATATTAAACTTGAACAACACTTTTAGACCAAATAGACCTAATAGACATGTACAAACCATTCTGTCCAACATGTGCAACAGAAGGCACATCCTTCTCAAGCACATGAGACATTCCCCGGCGTAGATCATATGTTAGTCCACAAAACAAGTAGTAGCAAATTTAAGAAGACTGTAGTTATAACAAGTATCTTTTCAAACCATAATGGCACAACTGGACATAAATAAAATAAGAACATTTAAACAATTGCTCCTGAACAATAAGCGAATCAGCAAACAAAAATGCAAATTAAAAAAATATCTTGAGGCTGGGTGTAGTGGCTCACACTGGTAATCACAGCACTTTGGGAAGCTAAATCGGGAGGATCACTTGAGGCCAGGAGTTCAAGACCAGCTTGAGCAACATAGTGAGGCTCTTTCTACAGAATATAAAACTATAAAAACAGCTAAGCAGGTGGTGCATGCTTGTAGTCTGAACTACTTGGTGGACTGAATCAGGAGAACCAGTTGACCCCAGGAGTTCCAAGCCATAGTGAACTATGATCATGCCACTGCTCCAGCCTGAGCAACAGAGTGAGACCCTGTCTCTGAAGAGGCAATCTTGAGACAAATGAAAATAGAAACACCATATGCCAAAACTTATGGGGTACAGCAGCAGTAGTTCTAAGAAGAACATTTATAGCAATAAATGGTTACATCAAAAAATAATAACAATCTCAAGTAAATTACAATGTCACTTTTAAAAAGCTAGTTAAAAAAAAACCAAACTAAGCCCAATTAGCAGAAGAAAAAAAGATAAGAAATAAATTAGACTGGAAAATCAATATAAACCATCAACAAAACTAACAGTTATTTTAAAAGATGAACACAATCAACAGATCTTAAACTAGACTGTGAGAAAAAGATTCAAATACATAAAATCAGAAATGAAAGCAGTGATATTACAACTGATACCACAGAAATACAAAGGATCATAAGAAACTATTATGCACAATTAAATGCCATCCTTCTCGGATAATATGCAAGAAATTGATAAATTCCTAGACATGTACAAATTATGAAGACTGAATCATAATAGAAAACTTGAACAGACCAATAACAATTTAAGAGACTGAGCCAGTGATACAATGTTTTCCATTAAAGAGAAGTCCAAGACCTAATGGCAACATTGCTGCATTCTACCAAACATTTAAAGGTTCTAGTACCAAAGGTAAACAAGAATATCATAAAAAGATAAAATTTCAGGCCAGTATCTTTGATGGGCATAGATGAAAAGATCTTCAACTAAATATTGGCAAACTGAATTCAATGTTACATTAAAAGAATCACTCAATATGAACCAGTGGAATTTATCCCTAGAATGCAATGATTTAAAATACGTGAATCAATAAGGTGGATACATTACATTAACAGAATAAAGAACAAAAACTATATGATTATCTCATTAGATGCAGAAAAAAAAAACACTTTGCATATTTTAACATCCTTTCATGATACACATTTCTCATCAAATTGGCTATAACGGGAATGTGCCTCAACACAATAAAAGGAATATACAAGCCTAAAGCTCACATTATACTCAAAAGTGAAAAATTGAAAGCCTTTAAGAAATGGAACAAGACAAGGCCCATTCTTGTTGCTTCTATTAAACTTAGTATTGGAAGTCTTTTCTAGAGCAATTAGTTAATATGAAGCAAAAAAATCATCCAAATAGGACACGAAGTAGAGAAATTGTCAGTTTGCTGACATATGATCTTACATATAGAAAACTAAATATTCCATAAAATACTGTTAGAACTAATAAATATGTTAAAGTTGCAGCATACAAAATAAACACACAAAAATCATTAGCATTTCTATATACTAACAATGAACTATCCAAAAAGAAATGAACAATCCCATTGACAATTTCTATGAAAAACGCTTAGGATTAAATTTTACCAAGGAAGTAAAAGATCTGTACACTAAAATCTATAAAACTTTGATGAAATAAATTGAAGCAGACACAAATGGATGAAAAGATATCCTGTATTTTGTGGATTGGAAAAATTAATATTGCTAAAATGTTCCTACTACTTAAAGCAAACAGTGCAATCCCTATCAAAATTCCAATGTTACTTTTCATAAAAAGAGAAACAATCCTAAAGTTAACATGGAACAAAAAAAATATGCAAGGGAATCACAAGCAAAAAAAAAAAAAATGCAATTGGAGGCATTACACTACCAGATTTCAAACTATACTGTAACACTATTGATATGGTTTGGCTGTGTAGCCACCCAGATCTTATCTTGAATTCCCATGTGTTGTGTAAGGGACCCAGTAGGAGATAATTGAATCATGAGGGCAGGTCTTTCCCATGCTGTTCTCATAATAGTGAAGGTGAATAAGCCTCATGAAATCTGATGGTTTTTAAAAAGGGGAGTTTCTCTGCACAAGTACTCTTCTCTTGTCTGCTGCCATGTGACATGTGCCTTTCATCTTCGGCCATGATTGGCAGGCCTCCTTGTCATATGGAACTGTAAGTCAATTAAACCTGTTTCTTTTGTAACTTGCCCAGTCTCAGGTATGTCTTTATCAGCAGCTTGAAAATGGACTAATATAGTAAATTGGTACCAGTAGATGTGGTGCTGCTGAAAACATACTTGAAAATGTGGAAGAGACTTTGGAATTGGGTAACAGGCAAAGACTGGAACAGTTAGGGCTCAGAAGAAGACAGGAAAATGTGGGAAAGTTTGTAACTCCCTGTAAACTTGTTAAATGGCTTTGACTAAAATGCTAATAATGATATGGACAATGAAATCTAGGCTGAGGTGGTCTCAGATGGAAATGAGGAATTTGTTGGAAACTGGAGCAAAGGTCACTCTTCTTATGTTTTAGCAAAGAGCCTGGTGGCATTTTGCCCCTGCCCTAAAGACTTGTGGAACTTTGAACTTGAGAGAGATGATTTAGGGTATCTGATAGAAGAAATTTTTAAGCAGCAAAGCATTCAAGAAATGATTTGGGTTCTGTAAATGGCATTCAGTTTTATAAGTGAAGCAAAGCATAAAAGTTCAGAAAATATGCAGCCTGACAATGTGATAGAAAAAAAAAAAATCCCATTTCTGAGGTGAAATTCAAGCCAGCTGCAGAAATTTACATATGTAGCAAGGAGCTGAGTGTTAATCCCCAAGACAATAGGGAAAATGTCTCCGGGGTCTGTCAGAGGTCTTCACAGCAGCCCCTCCCATTACAGGTCCAAAGGCCTAGGAGGAAAAAGTGGTTTTGTAGAGTGGACCCATGTTCTTCGTGCTGTGTGCAACTTAAGTTGCTGATGCAACCAAGCTGCTCCAGCCATAGTTGAAAGGGGCCGATATACAGCTCAGGCCATGGTTTCAGAGAGTTCAAGCCTCAAGCCTTGGCAACTTACACATGGTGTTGAGCTTGCAGGTGCACCAGAAGTCAAGAAGTGGGGTTTAGAACCTTTTCGTAGATATCAAAAGATGTATGGAAATGCCTGGATGTGCAGGCAGAATTTTGCTGCAGGGACGTGGTTCTCATGGAGAACCTCTGCTAGGGCAGTGTGGAAGGAAAATTTGGGGTTGAAACCCCCATACAGAGTCCCTACTGAGGCACTGACTAATGGAGCTGTTTGAGGACCCCAGAATGGTAGGTAGATCCACTAACAGCTTGTACTGTGTGCCTGGAAAAGCTGCAGATACTCAACATGAGCCCATAAAAGCAGCCAGGAGGAAGGCTAAACCCTGCAGAGCCACAGGGATGGGGAGTTGCCCCAAACCATGGGAACCCCCTTTTGCAACAGCATAACCTAGATGTGAGACCTGGAGTCAAAGGAGATCATTTGGAGCTTTAAAAATTGACTTCCCTGCTGGGTTTCAGACTTGCATGAGGCCTGTAGCCCCTTTCTTTTGGCCAATTTCTCCCATTTGTAGTGGCTGTATTTACACAATGCCTGTACCCTCATTGTAACTAGGAAGTAACTAATGTGCTTGTGATTTTAGAGGCTCATAGGCAGAGGGACTTGCCTTATCTCAGATGAGAATTTTGGGCTGTGGACTTCCGAGTTAATGCTGAAATCAGTTAAGACTTTGGGGGACTGTTGGGAAGGCATCACTGGGTTTGAAGTGTGAAGACATAAGATTTGGGAGGGGCCAGTGGCAGAGTGATAGGGTTTGGCTATGTTCCCACTCAAATCTCATCTTGAATTCCCATGTGTTGTGGGAGGTACCTGGTGGGAAGTAATTGAATCATGGGGCCAGGTCTTTCCCATGCTGTTCTCGTGATAGTGAATAAGTCTCATGAAGTCTGATGGTTTTTAAAATGGGGAGTTTCTCTGCACAAACCCTCTTTTCTTGTCTGCTCTCATGTGAGATGTGCCTTTCATATTCCGCCATGATTGTTAGGTCTCCCCAGCCATGTGGAACTATAAGTCAATTAAACCTCTTTCTTTGCAAATTGCCCAGTCTTGGGTATGTCTTTACCAGCAGCATGATAATGTACCAATATGACTATAGTAAGTAAAATAGCATGGTATTAGAAAAATAGCATGGTATTAGCATAAAAATAGACACATAAACCAATACAACAGAATACAGGTCTAGGAAATGAGCCCACACATATATGGTCAATTGATTTCAGAGACATTGTCCTTTTCAGAGACACTATTCATGGCACTGATATGCTGTAAATACAAAATGAGAAAAAGACATTGTATTCAATAAATGGTATTGGGAAAACTGGATAATCATATAAAAAAAGTGAAATAGGACCCTTATCTCACACTGTATAAAAATTAAAATAGATTAAAGACTGAAATGTAAAACCAAAAACTATAAAACTATTAGAAGAAAACATGTTATGTTATATCCATGATATTAGCCTAGGTGATTATTTATTTTTTTAATTTAACCTCAAAATTTCATAAAATAAAAGCAAAAATAGACAAACAGGATCAAATCAAACTAAAAGGCTTCTGTACAATAAAGGAAGCAATTAACAGTATGATAAGACAACTTACAGATTGGGAGAAAATATTTGCAAACCATACATCCAATAAAGGATTAATACCTAAAAGACATAAATATTTAATGCAAACAATTCAATAATAAGAAAATGAATAAACTGATTAATAAATGAGTAAGAGACCTGAATAGACCTTTTTCAAAAAAATACTAAAAGCCAGCAGAAATATTAAAAAATATTTAACATCTTTAACCATTAGGGAAATGCAAATTAAAACTACAGTGAGATATCACCTCACACCTATCATAATGACCATTATCAAAAAGATAAGTTGTGTGAGAATGTGGAGTAAAGGGAACTCTTAAATACTGTTGGTGGGAATGTAATTAGTATAGCCATCATGGAAAACTGTATGGAGGTTTCTTAATAAACTGAAAAATAAAATTACCATATAATTTGGCAACCCCACTTCAGTATTTACCTGAAAGAATTGAAATCAGTTTGTCAAAAAAAAGTCTGCTTTCCTGTGTTCAGTGCAGCTCTATTCACAATTGCCAGCTTATAGAATCAGCTTGTGTCCATCAATAGATTAATGAATAAAGAAAATGTGATACACACACACACACACACACACAGGAATACTATTAAGTCTTTAAAAGGAGAAAATTCTGTCATTTGCAACAATATGTTAAAAAAGCCAAGCATGGAATGATAAATACTCTGTGTTCTCCCTCATATGTAGAATCTTAAACAATTGAACTAATAAAAGCAGAGAGTACAGTGCTGGTTACAGAGGCTGGGACATGGAAAAATGGGGAGATGATTGTCAAAGGATACAAAGTCTCAGAGAGGAGGAATAAGTGAGTTTTTGAGATCTATTGCACAGTATGGTGGACATAGTAATGTATTATACATTTCAAAATTGCTAAAAGTAAATTTCAAATGTTCTTACCACAAAAAAATAAATATTTGAAGTGATTGATCTGTTAATTAGCTTTATTTATTCATATAGTATTTATAAATCACAACATCACTGTGTATCCTATAAGTATATATATAATTGGAAAAATATCAATTTATATATAATAAAATTTAAAAATAATGGTATTACATTGATTAAGTGAGGTGTGATATATCAGGAGCTTTCAAGTGCTCACATTGTAGGGTGTAATTAAAAAAACTCATATCTTAGAATTAATGGTTGTTTGACTAGTGATTAACTCTATTCCAAAGGCATTCAGCTCACACCAGATAGTTCTCATATCCACTTTATAAGGAAGGTGCTAACTACATATTTTAAAAAAGATAAGCTTTGCCCAGAGAAAAATGTTTACCAAGGCTCTTACAGTTCAGAAAGTAATTATACATAAATTTGTTTATTTATTTCACTATAAAATAAGCACATTTATTGGAAACTACTTTGTTACAGAGTATGGTTTCTTTAGAAAGCAGGAGGAGGAAATTTCTGTACCTAAATTTAATAGTTAAAAAAAAATCAGCTCAACCTTCATGGTTAGTTTCAATAACTGTCAGAAAAGAAGGGAATGAAACCAGCAGGCAAAATGATTTCTTATATATACTGCTGACTTCACCTGTAATGAAGAAGCTGGTTTCTTTGGTGATGGAATATTAGGAAGTTCCACAATAGCCTAAATGCCTAAATGCTTCAGGTAAGTTCTCACATCACTGATTTCCCAAAAGATTACACCGGGATATTATACATATTTGTGTATTTTGACTGAAAATTTAAAATATTTTAAGACACTCGCATTATATATATTATATGCACTGACTAGCATGGGTTAAGATTGAGTACAAAGTAGGAATTCAACAAATTGCAGGCGAGTCAAACCAACCTATACATCACATATTGCATTTGGATTTCTATGTTTGCCTGGTGATATCCTCCTGTATCATTTTTATTTCTATAAAGTTAAAAATAGCATACTAAACCATATACAAGTAAATGAGGGAATGTGGGTGAGTAGTAGGAAATAAATAAGTGAGGTGAATAGTTCTGAAACATAAGCAAATAATTTTAAGCCAATCGTGAGTGAATTTCATACAGACTCTTGCATGCAAGCTTTAAACGATCAAGTGAAAGACAGAAATATAATTAACTATATGAATCATAGAGAAACCACCAGTTCAGGAGGAGCACAGGTAGATCTGGTTCTATGGCTTCAGGAATGGGTTCTCGCTGAGTAGAAACTTATATTAGAGCAAACAATATCTTTAGAGTAAATAAAAATGCATTTGCAAAGGATGTTTCTGTGGGCCAAAAGCATTGTTACTCATACAAAACAGTAAAAGAACCACCTTGGAAATAGATTGAATATGGAGGATGCAATGTCCATAAAATACGTATATCGTCATTAATTGTATATATTTATCTAAGGTATTTCACTCAAAAATTTAGTTACTTGGCATTGTGAACCATGACATGCTTGTTTTTAATTGGCAGAAGACTCAGAATATAGTAATGCTAGACATTAAATGAACTACAAAGAAAAGGATTAGAGGAAAGCATAAATCCCTTTGAAGAGCCTCTGCAGCATTTCCTTTTATATTGTTTATTTCAGACAACAAGTAGAATTTGGAGCCTTCATGTAGTTTGCCTTATTTTCTGGTATTGTGATTGTAAAAAGGAGACAGTCGATTTTGTGTATTTTAATGCTATTTCCACTATTTAACAAATTCTCTTGAAAGAAAGCAACAGATGGCACCACCACCAGCTATTGAAAGAATACTCTTTGTTTAACTACCTTAATCAAAAAGCATGCTGCATGTTACGGTGGAGAGAGCTTGACTTTTGGGCTCAGGTACATTTATAGTAGCTATGTTGATTTGGGTATGTTTTGGTGAAAGAAAAACTTCGGCTGAATTAAATTTAAAGGAGTTGAATCTAGCAGCCACCAGAATCACAGCAGATTCAGAGAGACTTCAGTGCGGCCACATGGTGGAAGAAGATTTACAGAAACCAGAAGTGAGGTACAGGAACAACTGGATTGGTTATAGCTCAGTGTTTGCCTTTTTTTGAACACAGTTCAAGCAGTTGGCTACATTTGATTGGCCAAAACTTAGTGATTGGCACGAGTGGGAGCTATTGTTGGTTTGCACCTCTGCTTGTTATAGTTTACAATGTATACAAAAACCTTTAGACCAAACCTAAATATGTAAGGAGGCAGCTTTAGGCTAAACTTGATTAACAGTTTTTAATCTCTCTGTCCTTTAGGTTCCTCATGGTACAACACTATGTTGAGGATAACTATTTTAATATTTAGGGTTCACTTGTTGCCAGTGATGGATACTTGTTGACAAACTCAACAGAAAGAGAATTCCTTGGAAGAATGTTGGGGAAATTCACACAATACATGGGAAGGCAGTAAAACCTGGATTACAAGTAGGCAGGATTAACAGCCGCCATGGGGATCAAGAGGCAGAAATATTTCATATCTTCTTTGACAACAGTGCTGTAATAAATGCTTCCTGCTGCTTTTTCATCTACTCCGAAAATTCTCAGATTAAGTTTCAAGTTTCCTGAAAAAATCCAATTGCCCTAACATGACAGCTTGACTAGAAGAGCATAGAATACTTTTATTTACAGACATATAAATACTGCATATGTGGATAAGAGGTAATTTCCCAAAAAGGATGTTTACCACAAGAAAGGGAAATAAATGTCAAGCAGTCAAAAAACAAAAACAATAAACAGCTGCACTATACCTACCATAATAGAGTTGGTGAAGATTAAATGATGTGACATTCATAAAACGCTGTGCACATAATAGACACTACCCGGGGATAAAAGCTCTGCAAGGGCAGGAACTTTGCTCTATTCAGTGCTGCATCTGAAGTGCCTAGAATAATAACTTACAAATGTAGATGCTCAGCTAACACTTGCTGTGGACTCACGGCATGTGTTCCTTTCCTTCTTTGTTTCTGCAATCCTGACTCCCTTTACGGGTACAGCTTGATAGGAAATGACAGTTTCTGGTAAAAGATGTTTCCAGTAAATAGCATTTAAGAGCACATGCTATTTGCACTACATGGTTATCACATTGTCACAGGATCTTTGGACTTTCAGTTGTTTATTGAAGCTAAAAGGAAACCATCATTAGGGCATTAGAGTGTTATGATATTTCTCTTAGCACCTTCGGGAGTGAACTCACAACTGTTTTTCAATATGAATGTCTGGCTCTGTGAGTTGGAGCTCTTTTGTTCTGACTTCTCTTTCTTGTACATCATTTCCACTGATTTTAGATCCTCTTTTACTCTGGATGCTTTACATGACTCTATGATCATGCCTTATTTGTTTTCGTGTGCAAAGCTGCTGAGTGGAACTGTGTTTCACCCAAAGATACAGAGCTTAAAGATCAGAGCTGCTAGTGAACCATTTAGAAGTTGTCCCTTACAGAAGACAGCACCATTTCTGTTCTGTCATTTTGTTCTGCTAAATGTTGTGATAAGCAGTCTCCCCTTTAATGGCACTGAACAGGCTAGGTGTGGGTATTTAAAAAGAATTAAAAGTTACTTCGATATATTCACATGAGTATTGAAAGAACTTGGAATTTTATTGTCCAAAGTGCACATGATAAATGATACTAACTTACTATGTACATCCAAAAGCATAAAAACATCTTAGTTGATTTTTTGTGTGTTTGATGGCTGTTGGAAGAAATGAAATGAACATAGGCTTAGAAATGTAAGAAATCTAGGCTGGAATCTTGTGTCTACCATTAGAAGTTATATGACTCTGAGTAGGTAACTCCTCTCTCTGAACTTTGGTTTCCTCTTCCTCAACTTCAGTTTCCTCTCCTGAGAAATGGGCATGTGGTTGCCTGGGTGATTGTTACAGGAACCAATAAATTAATAATTATAATTCACTTAGAAAAGTAATAAATATAGAAGATATTCAGAAATGTAGATCCTCAACCCTGCAGGATAAAAAGACTCATGCTACTCTGAGAGATATTTTTCTATAGGTAAAGAAATATGCACTTACATTCAAAATCCTTAAGACTGAACCCTGTCTCCATCAGGAAGTGGCTGTGTGAACATGGATATAATGTGTGAGTGTATTTTAGTTTCAGATACATCATATGTAAAACAGGTGTAAGAATATCCATTCTGTGTAATTTACAGGGTTGTTAACAGGTTAAGAACCCCCTGAAACTTGTGAGTTTCAAGGAGTGAGTTTTTAAAATTAATGTTAACATCATTGAGTTAATAATTTCCGTTTATTATGTGTGTATTTTCTGATAGACCCAATGTTAAACTCTTAATGTACATTTACCCAATGGTCTAATGAAGTTGTTAATAATATTCTCTTATTTTGTATTTGAGGAAACTGGAGCTTCAAAAATTTAGAAATATTCCCAGTTTCCAAGGGCTGCCATAATAGAATACCACAAACTGAGTGGCTTAAAATAACATAAACGTTTTCTTATAGTTCTTGAAGCTGGAAGTCTGAAGTCAAGGTGCTGGCAACACCACACCTCCTCTGAAACTTCTAGGAACTTCCTTACATTTTCTAATAGCTTCTGGTGGTGGTAGTCAATCTCGGGCATTCTTGACTTGTATGTGCATATCTCTAATCTCTTTTTTTGTCATCACGTGGCATTCTCCTTGAGTCTATGTCTCTGTTGTCACTTCTAAGGACATCAGTGATCTTAGCTTACACCCTAATTAACTTGATTATGTGTGCAAAGACTATATTTCCATATAAGGTCACATTTATAGACACTAAGAATTAGGACTTCGGCATGTCTTTTTTGGGGACGTAATTCAGCTTATAACATCACCCAATGTAAACTACCTAAAAAGTGTTAAAGCTGAGATCTGGTTATCCAGCGTGTTATTTCTAGAACTTGAAGTAGGACTTACAGAAATTCATGTATTTAGATGTCAGCTGAGCCTGAACTAGTGCCTGACATTCATGATTTCCAGGTCATGGGCTTTCACATTGTTCTTGGCTGCCTTTCGGGAAAAACAAAATTACAAACTAAAATTAGCATTAGTTTCTATTTTTGTAGGCAATGGTTTTCTGTTGGGTTTGAGAACCTGTTTCCTGAAGAAGGTAGAGTGAATAGTTGACTATTTCAGTAAAGATAGAGAAATACACCCCTCCTTAACTCTCAGCTTATGTTTCTGGATGGAACTGGGATATCTCCGATCTTGTACTGAGAATGGTCGTATTGTGTAGGTTTGGCCAATAAGAATATTTTATCACCCTGGCTTCAGTGATAGGTTGAGGGACAGGAATACAGAACTAGCCAGTTCAATGGGATTCAAAAATACAGAGCTCAAATCCAAAATTTTTCAGAATAAAATATGAAAACATTTTTGCTTCCCTTCGCAAATGAAGTTGCTATATGTGGAGATAGTGGTGACCAATGTCCTGTTAAAGTGTGAGAGATCTGACTTCAGTGTGAGAAACCAACAGAAATTTAAATTTTTCTGCCTAAACCAGCTTAAACTTTTGTTGTTGGTAATCACAATGTCTTTATTTTTGTATTTTTCGTTAAACATGTTTTTGGTACATGTGTGATATTTTGATATATGTATAGAACATTTAATGATTAAATCAGAGTAATGGGGATATTCATCCACTGAAACATTTATCATTGCTTTGTGTTAGGAACATTACAATTCTCCTATTTTTAAATACATATTAATTATATTAACTACTTTTTTTTTTTTTTCTCTTCAACATATTGAATTTATTTACTTTAGATACATGCCAAGGAGTGGCATTACTGAATGATATGGTAGTTCTATTTTTAATTTTTTGAGGAATCTCTGTAGTGATTTCCTTCGTGGCTCTACTAATTCACATTCCCAACAAGTGTGGGAGGATTCCCTTTTCTTTTTTTTTTTTTTTTTTTTTTTA
>PVKV010026341.1:0-28178 GCA_004027835.1 Alouatta palliata | reverse complement strand
CACAGTATGCACACACATACAGTAAGCACACACACCCAGTATACACATACAGTAAGCACGTGCGCACAGTATGCACACGCATACAGTAAGCACATGCACCCAGTATACACATACAGTAAGCACATGCACACAGTATGCACACGTGTACAGTAAGCACACGCACCCAGTATACACATACAGTAAGCACATGCGCACAGTATGCACATGTGTACAGTAAGCACACACACCCAGTATACACATACAGTAAGCATATGCACACAGTATGCACAGGTACACAGTAAGCACATGCACACAGTATACACATACAGTAAGCACATGCACACAGTATGCACACGTGTACAGTAAGCACACGCACCCAGTATACACATACAGTAAGCACATGCGCACAGTATGCACACGCGTACAGTAAGCACTCACACCCAGGATGCATGTGCACACAGTATACACATACAGTATACATGCGCACAGTACGCACAAGCACACAGTAAGCACACGCATCCAGTATACACATACAGTAAGCACATGCACACAGTACGCACACGTGTAGAGTAAGCACACACACCCAGGATGCACATGCGCACAATATGCACACACGCAGAGTACGCATGCACACAGTATGCACACACACACACAGTATGCACACACACACACACACACACACATACACACACACAGTATGCACACACATGCATTTCCTTGTTCTGCCCAACAAGAGAGGTCCTGGGAACAGCACACCAGTTCCAAAGAGAACACCTGGCACCCAGATCTCAGCTTCTGAATACCACATTCCACTAAAAGGAGTGAGGCAGGGAGAAAGACTAGATGAGACAACGTAACACGTGTTCCACGAATGATGGAAGCAAGACAGAAGGCCACAGGCGCCCGCCAAAACAACCAGAGGGAGACAAGCTCAGCACCAAAGGGATCCTAATCCACTGAATGAAAATGGAGGCCGTGAGTTCAAAATGAAGACACTGCAAGTGATGAAAGGAGTATTTGCACAATCTCAAAGCATCTCTTCCCAAAAGTACCTATCAACTACAGAGGGGAATTTCACATGAGGTCAACAGGCACCAGCTTAATCAGGTGAGAAGATCTGCATGGCCTGTAACGGACAAATCACAGCCCCGCACCACCTGCTGCAGGCCATGGGCAGTAGCTGCGTGACACTCCTGCCAGCGAAGCATGACCTAAATAGAATCATCAGGACACACGGGACATTCTGTAAACAAAGAGGCTGCCATCTTCATGCGCCAGGGTCAGGAGGGTCACGGAATGCCTGTGGAACTGCTTCAGAGTGAGTGAGAGGAAATTAAGATGGCACAAGGCTGAGCAGGATCCTGGTGCTACAAAGGGCATTCCTGCGACACTCTGGCAAATCTGCATGTAGCTGAGGCTTACGCAGCAGTCACGCGTCCACACTGACGCTCCTTGACTTTGGTGACTGCACTGTGATCTGGAAAGAGAAACTCCCTGTTGGCAGGAATTACACACTAAAGAATTCAGAGGTGGTAAAGCACCATGTCAGCAGCCTTCTCCCAATGAATAGAAAGAAAACAGCTTAGTGCTATACTTGCAACTTTTGAAACTTTTTTCCAAAATAAAAAATGGGTCTAGTGTGGTGGCTCATGCCGGTAATCTCAATACTTTAAGAGGCCGAGGTAGGACGATCACTTGAACCCAGGATTTCAAGACCAGCCTGAGCAACAAAGTGAGACCCTGTCTCCACAAAAAAAATTTTTTAAGTGTGGGGGATGCATGTCTATAGTCCCAGCTACTCCGGAGGCTGAGGCAGGAGGATGGCTTGAGCCCAGGAGTTCGAGGCTGCAAATGAGCTATGATCACACCACTGCATTCCTGCCTGGGCAACAGAGTGAGGCCCTGTCTCAGAAAAATAAAAAATTCTAAAAATAAATAAACTAAAAAATAAAATGTGGGCTGCTACACACTCCTGCAAATGTGCTGACTCAAATCATCAGGCTTCTTGTTCTCTTATGCTGTATTGTTAAAACCACCATCACCAGGACCAGGCACCTACTCGCTTCTTTTTTTTTTGAGATGGAGTCTTGCCCCGTCGCCCAGGCTAGAGTGCAATAGCGTGATCTCGGCTCACTCCAGCCGCAGCCTCTGCCTCCCGGGTTCAAGTAATTCTCTTGCCTCAGCCTCCTAGCTGGGATTACAGGCACATGCCACCATGTCTGGCTAATTTTTTCCATCTTTAGTAGAGACAGGGTTTCACCATGTTGACCAGGCTGGTCTCGAGCTCCTGACCTCATGATCCACCTGCCTCGGCCTCCCAAAGTGCTGGGATTTCAGACCTGAGCCACCATGCCCGGCGCATACTTTGTAATCAAGGCCAAATAAAATTTTTCCAACCTAGAAAAAGCACATGCTTTCCTACGTTGGAAAAATTCAAACTCAAACTCATTTGAAATTATAAGAGTGGACTATATGCCTAAACTACAGGAAAACTTTAAAAACACAATCTTTAGAAATCTCATTTGCTGGATCTTTCACACCAAGAAAGAAGCAGAGTTCCTTCCATTCTCACCAACGTTGTGTAAATACTGATCCGAGAGACTGTGTGGGGGAGTGCAGGTGAGCTCTGGTAAAAATTCAGTCTCCTCAAGCCAGGAAGAGCAGCTCCATCCTCAGATGACACCACCTACATAACCCCTGAGGGCCTGCGCACCCCCGGGCACACAGGGATGCAGATGAGAAAGGCTGGTTCCGGAAGGCTAACTTAAGCATCACTGGAGAGGAAGAGCAAACCACTGATTACATTCAGCTGTGACGAGGGATGACCAAGTGGAAAGGGTCCACGGTGGCTAATGAGAAGTCAGTTTCAACCAGCACAGTCACCAGGAGCCAGCAGTGAGCCAAGAGAATGTCTGAGAAAATCGGCCACAAAAACGAAGCTGCTCCATCATGGGGTGTGGGGGCCAAGCAGCCTGGGAGGGGTGAGGGAACTGTCATCCTAAAACACCCTCACACAGCGAGACAGGCATTTAATGCAGCAAAAACATTATTTCCAATTCAGATTAGAATAATTTGGGTTTTTTTTTTAGATAGGGTCTCACTCTGTGGCCCAGGCTGGAGTGCACTGTACAATCACAGCTCACTGCAGCCTCAACTTCCCAGGCTCAAGTGACCCTCCTGCTGCAGCCTCTGGAGTAGCTGGGCCTACAGGCACGCCTGTCATCTCAAAACTAGCCACCATGGCTCCCTAATTCTCTCATTTTTTGTAGAGACAAGGTCTCACTATGCTGCCCACGCTGAGAATAATTGTAATTTTTGTTAAAGTAATAAAGGGAACTTCTGCTTTCGCTTAGGATGTAGAAACCTGGGGGAAATTAGTTGCCTCAATCCTATCAACATGAGAAAGCTGAATAATCACCAACATCATCACTTTTCTTGTGCTCATAAGAGAGCTGAGACCGCAGGGCAGACAAACAAACCGAATCCCATAGGCCCATCCTCTCTGAGACAGCCCAGCTTCCATTTCTGAAGAGCAAAGGCCTATAAAAGAAATCAGCTAAGATGGTAATGCACGCTCAAGACCCCACTGTGGGCTGGCATATCAGTGTGGAAACTCGGGGTCCCAGCACAAGGGGCACTCACACTCCCCTGCATGCATCCCCACTGCATGCTCATTCATGAGAAGCGCTGCTGGAGGCAGCACAGCATGTGGAGAGGCTTGAAGCCCCCCTGCCCCTAGAGAGCAAAGCCAGATCCTCCAGGGGCCAGAAGCAGGAGACCCTCAGTCCTCAAAAACAGGCACAGGCCCCTGTACCTGGGGGGTGGGAGGAGGTACAGACAAAACCTACCTTGCTCACCATAGGCGTAGAACACATTGTCCCAAGACACAGGTGAAGAGCATGGAAGACGGGATGAGGGGAGGCGCAAAAAGGCCTACTCCTGGGACAGGAGCAGAAAACAGCCTGGGCGTAGAATTCTCTACTGAAACGAGGCAGAGGTTTGCCATCACTGGGGGACAGGGGAAAACACTGCAACTGCACTACGCCTAAGGCCCAGACGCCCAGGGCTTGCCTAAGACTACAGAGAGAACAGAACAACAGAGAACCCCCACCACTCCATAGCCTGGCACTGAGTAACTAGCAATGGAAATCCTGTGCCAGCAGACAGGCAAAGCCAGGGGCCACTCGGTGAGGCAGGTGTGCAGGCACAGCTCAGGCTGGAGGTGGAGCAGGAGCCCTGGGAAAAACCCCTGGCAGGCCAGTGCCCACCCTAACACACGAGAACTGTGCTGGTCAGCTCTATGTGCCCACTCGCCCAGGCTGCAGCACTCAGCAAGTTATCAAACACAAACCCAGGTGCTGCAGTGAAAGTCCTCTATAGACGTGGTGACATCAACGATCAGCTAACTTATAGGAGATTTTCTTTGGTAATATGGGGGACCTCATCTAATTAGTTGAAGGCCTTAAGAGCCAACCTGAGATTTTCCTGAGAAAGAAGAAATTTCCGCCTCAAGACAACAAGACATACTTATACACACACACACACACACACACACACACACACACCCCCTACCGCTTCTGTTTCTCTGGAGAACCCTGACTGATACAAGCACCAACTAATCACTCTAAGAACTAAGTTTCTGCTGCAGTGGGTATAACCATTACAACAATAAATTCCAACCCCAGTTAACTACTTATTAAACTACAGACTATATAATTTACCTCATTCTCTATTGTTCTTCTACACACAACGTCCAGCATACAATTATAATTTATAAAGCACACAAAAAAAGCAAGGAAAAGCAAATTACAGTCAAGAGATAAAGAAATTAGGAGACTCAGGGATGACCCTGATTTCTGAACTACAGGTCAAGGACTGTAAGGTAACTACGATAAACATAGCAGAGGCTCTAGAAGGAGGTAGACAATATGCATTTCACCCGAGAGATGGAAACTAAAGTAGTTAATGGAAATGCTAGAAATAAAAACTCTATATCAGAGAAAAAGAATTTCTTTGACTGGTTTATCGGCAGACTAACAAAAGCTCAATGCAACACGGGAGAGAACAAACGGAAGAGCACACAGAAGAGCTGCGGTACCATGTCCAACAGTGCAATACACAGAGAGCTGAGTCCCAGAAGAGAGAGACACATGGTAAGAGCTGCAGTACAATGTCCAACAGTGCAATACACAGAGAGCTGAGTCCCAGAAGAGAGAGACACATGGTAAGAGCTGCAGTACAATGTCCAACAGTGCAATACACAGAGAGCTGAGTCCCAGAAGAGAGAGACACGTGGTTAAGAGCTGCAGTACAATGTCCAACAGTGCAATACACAGAGAGCTGAGTCCCAGAAGAGAGAGACACGTGGTAAGAGCTGTCGTACAATATCCAACAGTGCAATACACAGAGAGCTGAGTCCCAGAAGAGACAGAGACATGGGAAGAGCTGCGGTACAATGTCCAACAGTGCAATACACAGAGATCTGAGTCCCAGAAGAGAGAGACACATGGTAAGCGCTGTCGTACAATGTCCAACAGCAAAATACACAGAGAGCTGAGTCCCAGAAGAGAGAGACACATGGTAAGAGCTACAGTACCACGTCCAACAGCACAATACACAGAGAGCTGAGTCCCAGAAGAGACAGACACATGGTAAGAGCTGCGATACAATGTCCAACAGTGCAATACACAGAGAGCTGAGTCCCAGAAGAGAGAGACACGTGGTAAGAGCTGCAGTACAATGTCCAACAGTGCAATACACAGAGAGCTGAGTCCCAGAAGAGAGACACACAGAAGACCTGCGGTACAAAGTCCAACAGCACAATACACAGAGAGCTGAGTCCCAGAAGACAGAGAAAACAAACAAGAACTATTTGAAAAGATAATGGATGGGAACTTTTCAAAAATGAAGATGTCCAACTACACATCCAAGAAGCTCACAGAAACACAAAAAGAATAAATTTCACAGGTGCAGTACTGGGCACCCACAGTCACAGCTACTCAGGAGGCAGAGGCAAGAGGAACCTCTCAGCCCAGAAGTTCAAGTATAGCCCAGCCTGGGCAACACTGAGAGACATCTATCTCTTTAAAAAAAAAAAAAAAAACGGGGGGTGGGCAAAGAGAATAAATTCCAAAACAAAAAAGGAAAAAAACAAAACCAATAGGTTATACATAAGACTACTGAGAATACAAAGGGAACATCTTGAAGGCTGCCAGAGAGAAATGAAACAAAATATACAGAGAAACAAAGAATTACAGCAGACTTATCAGAAACTGCTAGCCAGAAGACAACAGGTGACTGTTTCAAAAGACAGTACTAAAAGAGTCAACAGAAAATTATATAACCAGAAAAAATATCTTTCAACCACAAAGACAAAATGAAGAATTTTCCATAAAAAATCTAGGAAAATTTAATGTCTACAGATATGTTAAAGTAAGTTCTTCAGGCAGAATGATGATGATACCAGATAGAAACATGGACCTGGGGCAAGAAATGAATGGTCTTCAAAACAATAAATATGAAGGTAAATATAAAAGACATCTATTCATTATGTTTTTTAAATCTTTTAGAAACAGAGAGTTCAGCAGTTTCTTTTTTTTTTTTTTCTTTTTTGAAATGAAATTTCACTCTTGTTGGCAAGGCTGGAGTGCAATGGCGCAATCTCTGCTCACTGCAACCTCCACCTCTCAGGTTCTTGGGATTCTCCCGCCTCAGCCCTGAGTAGCTGGGATTACAGGCATGCACCACCACACCCAGCTAATTTTGTATTTTTAGTAGAGATGGGATTTCTTCCTGTTGGTCAGACTGGTCTCAAAATTCCGACCTCAGGTGATCTGCCCACCTCAGCCTCCCAAAGTACTGAGATTACAGGCATGAGGCACCACACCCGGTCTCAGCAGTTTCTTAAAGAATTAAACATACACTTAACATATGAGCTAATAATCACAGTCCTAAATATTTACACAGAGAAAATATGTCTCCACAAAGATCAAGTGCTTATAGCAACTTTATTCATAACTGCCAAAACCAGAAACAACCCAAATGTCTGTCAACTAGTAAATGGATAAACAATACGTGGGAGAGCCACAAAAAGGGAATAAAGGAAAAAAACTACTAATGCATGTAGCTACACAGACGGATCACAAGCAAATTCGCTAAAGGAAGGTACAAAAAACTACAAACGATGTGTTGCCACTTAAACGACACGTGTAAAAGGAAAAAACGTAGACAGAAAAATCAATGGTTTCCAGAGGCCTGAGAAATGAGAGGGGAGTGATTACAAAGGGGCCCAAGGGAACTTCCTTGGTGTGACAGAAATACTCTATATATTGATTGTGGCATTTGTTACATGACTGCGTATATTTATCAAAACTTAAAGAAATGTACACCTAAAAAATGTGAACTTTACTGTATATAAATTATATCTCAGCCAGGCGCGGTCACTCACGTCTGCAATCCCAACACTTTGGGAAGCTGAGGTGGGTGGATCACCTGAGGTCAATAGTTCGAAACCAGCCTGGCCAAGATGGTGAAACCTAGTTCTCTGCTAAAAATACAAACAGCTAGGCATGTTGGCGCCGCCTGTAATCCTAGTTATTTGGGAGGCTGAGGCAGAAGAATCACTTGAACCCAGGAGATGGAGGCTGCAGTGAGCCGAGATCACATCACTGCACTCCAGCCTGGGCGACAAGAGCGAGACTCCATCTCAAAATTTAAAAGAAAAAAAAAGTATTTCAGTAAGTTTGATGCAAAAAGAAGAAAAGTAGATATAGTGTGGAATGGTTAAGAACACAGTCTCTGATGGAAGAAAAACTTTGCAGACCGTACATCTGCTAAAGGACCAATCTTCAGAATACGTAAAGAACTCCTATAACTCAACAACGACAAAATGCACAAACAACCCAACTCAAAAATGGGCCAAGAACTTAAACAGACATTTCTCCAAAGAAGAGCTATAAATGGCCAACAGGCCCGTAAAAGATGCTCAGCACCACAGATCACTAGGCAAATGCAAGTCAAAACCATGAGATCCACTCCACACCCGTTAAGATGGTCATTATTAAAAACAAAACAAAACACAGAAAATAACAAGTGTAGGCCAGGATGTGGAGATTGCAATCCAGGTACCTGGTACACTGCTGATGGAAATGAAAAATGGTCCAGCCACTGTGGAAAACAATAGGCGATTGTTCAAAAAGTTAAACAGAATTGCTGTGTGATCAAGCAACTCCCCTTCTAGGTATATATCCAAAAGAACGAAAAGTAGAGACTCTGACAGATATTTATATACTAATGTCATAGCAACATTATTCATAGTAGTCAAGACGTAAAAACACCCTAAATGTCCATCAACAGATGAGAGGATAAATGAGTGTGGTGTATCTATACAGTGAAATAAAATTCAGTCTCAAAAAGGAATGAAATTCTGACACATGCTACAACGTGAACACTGGAGGCATCATGCGAAGTGAAAGAAGCCAGAAGCAAAAGGACAAATATTGTTCAGTCTACTTACATGAGGGCCCTAGAATGGACAAATTCATAGAGAGGGGCTGGGGAAGGCAGGAATGAGGAGTTGCGTGATGGAGACAGAGTTTCTGTTTGGGATGGTGAAATGTTGTGGAGGTGGACAGTGAGGTGGCTGCACAACATGATGAATTATTTAATGTCACTAAATTGTACACTTAATTCCTAGAATGGTATTTTGTGTTCTGTATGTTTTACCACATTTTAAAAAAAAGTCTCTGGACTTGAACTGCACAGCTTCAAATCCCAGCTCTGCTACTTATGGGATAACCATGGGCAACTTACTCATCCCTGTGTCCCTTTTCCTCAGCTCTCGAATGGAGATTAACAATAAAACCTGCCACACAGGGCTGTTGTTAGGATTAGAGCTGATAAAATGTAAAGTGCTTGCAATGGTACCTGGCACACTATGAGCATTCGGCAAATGCTGGCCATTATTATTACAGGCCACCATCTATTATGTGACACTTTGCTGGAAATCATTTGCGTTTTCCACATTTACATGCAGGTATCCGTCATTCCACTTTCTTTTAAGTGTACATAGATGCTGTGTGCCAGACAGAACAAATTTAAAGTAGAAAATCAGATAAGAATAATTATTTTATTAATTTTCCTTGAAACACTTTCTCCACTACAAATCACAGGTGAATGCATCTGAAATGACTTAAAGGCGACGTGACTCCAAAAGGAAAAAGCATCCTCAGATCTGCCCGGCCGGAGACCAGCCCTGGATCAGACCACAGGCTCGGCGAGCCCTGCCCATCCCAGAGCCGGCCACGGAGGGCGTTTTCGGCAGGGGGTGAGGGAGGTACTCACCGATCCAGCATTCCAAGCGTGCACAGGGCGTGGTCTTCACCACGTCGGGAGGGTCCACACCAACATTCAGGCACAAAACTAAGGCAACACTGACTGTCTTCATCTGAAAACACAAATGAAAAAAAATATTTCAACATGGAACTCATGTATGCGTTTTTCCAGCTTTTAAAATGTCCCCCAGAACACTGAGCCCCTTCCCCAGCCACCTGCCTTCCAGCCAGTCCTCCACCTGACACCTGGCCACCCCAGCCCTGGGGCAGAAGTAACATTCTTCTTTGAAGGCAGGGTTTCAGAGTAAGGGCTATACTCAGGCTTCCTTATAATAAATGTCCAGAAATGGAATTATATGATCAAAAGATATAAACGTTCTAACACACTCAATACATTCTGCCAAATTCCTTTGCAAAAAAAAAAAAAAAACTACACATACTCCCACCAGATATTAAACCAGATATAAAATCCTTGTGATTTAAAATCATGAATCATTTAATGAGAAAAACTGTCGTACTGATTGAGTTTACATGCGTTCACATCAGCGAGCCTGCCTGATTCTCCTCGCGTGCATTCACTGCCGGCACTGTTCACCCCACCGTGGACCATCTACTCATTACTTGAACTCACACTGCAGCCTGGCCACACTGACCTCTTGGCCCTCAAGCCCATAGCTCCCTCTGCTGGGAGCTCCCCTCCACCAGGTCGCCTGTCCGGCTCTGACTCTCTCCTTGGATCTCAGTTTAAAGATCAATTTCTTGGGGGGGGCCTTCTCTGAATACGCCTCAACACACCTTCCACACTCCCCATTGGGTGAAGCCAGCTGGAGAACGCGACGATCGCACCTGTCCTTTCCTCCGGCAGAGCTCCAGCCCACGGACATTCCTTACTGGGCCAGAGACTCAAGGCCACTCCTTTGAGCAGGAACCTGGCCCTGACCAGCTGCTAAACGTCTGCTGAATAAGTGAAGATGTGCAGTTTGATACAGTGTTTCTGCTTTACGTTCACCCTTTAAGCCATCTGGATGTTATTCTGGTATATGATACAAAATGAGGATTAATTTTTTCCTCATATTGTGCCATCCCTATTAAATAAGCTGCCCCAACTCACAGGTATGCACAGATATAAATTCTCAGAGAGAAAAATTCTATTTCTGGGCAATCAAATTCATCCCACTGACCTACCAACCAATACTTCTCCCAGTACTACATTAATGTAAATAATGCATCTTTCTTTTCTTTTTTTTTAAGACGGGGTTTCACCATGTTGGTCAGGCTGGTCTTGAACTCCCGACCTCAGGTGATCCGCCCGCCTTGGCCTCCAAAGTGCTTGGATTATAGGCGTGAGCCACCGCGCCCAGCCGCATCTTTATATTTCATAATATTTGGGTCATTTTTTGCCCTCGAATTTAAAATAATTTTATTTAGCTATTTATATTCACTTTTTTTTTTCAAATTATCAGTTCTTCAATCTTTTAATCCCACTGGGATTTTTATTAAAATTGCACTGAACTAAATTGCAATGAAGTTTAATTTGAACTTAATGTTAAGAAGTAACATCCTCATAATATTCTATTTTTCTATACAGAACATAATAGGTTTCTCCATTTATTCAAATGTTCTTTTAACTGTTCTCAGTAACATTTTTATCTTCACGAATAAGTCTGTACATTTCTTACTGAGATTATTCCTAAGACCTGGTGTTCCACAGAACAGTAGTGACTACAATTAACATTAGTTTAATTGACGGTACATTTCAAGCAGCTGGAAGAGAGCTGAGTGTGGTGGTGCACACCTGTGGTCCCAGCTACTCAGGAGGCTGAGGCGGGAGCATCGCTTGAACCCAGGAGTTTGAGGGTACAGTGTGCAATGACTGCGCCTGTCAACAGCCACGGCACTCCAGCCTGGGCAACACAGCAAGACCCCATCTCTATAAATAAATCAATGAATAATTCTTAAAATACCTATAGGAAAATAATTCTAATGTTCCTAGCATAAAGAAAAGATAGGCTGGGCACAGTGGCTCACCCCTGCAATCCCAGCACTTTGGGAGGCCGAGGCAGGCGGATCACCTGAGGTCAGGAGTTCAAGACCAGCCTGGCCAACGTGGTGAAACCCCATCTCTACTAAAAATACAAAAATTAGCCAGGTGTGGTGGCATACTCAGGAGGCTGAGACAGGAGAACTGCTTGAACCCAGGAGGTGGAGGTTGCAATGAGCCGAGATGGCGCCACTGCACTGTGGTCTTCCTGTGGCTATGGTGAATGGCCGTTAACACCTGCCTCACAACAGTTTCAAATCAAGGGTATTTCTTTCATGCTCTGTAATAATGGAGAGGAACTGATTCAAACCCTGGAGCAAGTTCCAAGTTGCTTCCTAAAGAAAAAGGCCGGCTTTGTCAATGGTCATCTGCAGGGTCCCTCTGTGGGAAGGGAAGCCTTCCAATGAGAAAACAATCTATACGATCATGTTCTCTAATTTTCAAAATAGACCTGTGCTTCCCCACAGCTTAACCGGTTCCCAACTGGCTTCTTATCTTGTCCCTAATCTGCAAAGAGAATATTCCTTAAACTGAGGTCAGTTTAGGGAATACTCAAAATCCAGTGGAAGAAACAGCTTTAACAGGCTGACTCTGAGACACCCACCTGCTCCTCCCATGGCCAAGTGCCACAGCCGCTTCGCTGCGGCTTGTCTGGCAGTGCTTTCTCCCCATTTACCCACATGCTCTGCACACCCCAGGGAAAGGTGGGGAGAGCTGCTCTTCTGGGCTGATGTATGCTCAGTAGCTTCCCACATGACCGTGTTCTTTCTTGTTCCCCCGGAAATTCACAGCCAGGTTTGGGGCTCGGTCCCCGCCCTTCTGATCAATGGTGACCCCCTTTGCTCACGTGCTTGTTCCCCGAGCTGTGCAGTGTGAGCGCACGGTCTACTTCACCCTTCACCAAAGGGCCATTAACTTGGTGGCGGCGTTCCACAAGGTGAGGCAACCGGGAAGTAAGGCGGGGCAAGTCCACGGAGCCAGCAAGTGTGGCAGGCGGGACTCGGGCAAGCTCCCCAGGGCAAGAGGCTCTGCAGCTGCTGGGTCTGCTTTCTCCTCTGCCTCTCGGGGCTGGGGGCGCTGGGGAGGCGGTGGAGGCTGACACAGGGCAGGGATGTGCCATTCCCAACACCTCTGACTTTATTCCTATTTCTGTTCCCTCGGCTGTCGTTCTAGGCAAGTCATATTCCCTCCACCTCTACAAATGCAGCTAATTAAATTTTTAGAATTTAACATTCTCAGTAAAACAAACAGTTCTAGTTAATAGCAAAAATATCTCTGAAGATCTCTGAGTCCCTTACACAAAAGTACTAACAGAAGCCCAGGAATCATTCTTTAGTCCCATGGGATAGCTAGAGGCCTCACTTCACCATGCCTGTCAGTAAGTATGGTCTTCCTGACTCACCAAATGCTACTTAGACCATTTCTCTTTGACTTCCTTCCAGGCCAGCAATAGGAAGGCATGGCCCTCAGCTGGAATGTGTGAAATTAGCTACACTATATAAAGAGAAGAAGGAAGACAAAAAAGAAATTAATTTGATTCATCCTTGTTTATACAATACACACCTAACCCTACATCTTGCATTATACTTTTAAAGAAAACAAGAAAAACACCTCAAGAATACATTGACACATGAACTAGAAATGTGTTTGTTCTAATATCTAGCTACCAATTTAACTCCAAAACTGAGCAAAAGAGTACAACCACACATCCTTAAGCAAAAAAAAAATACGCCTTGCTCCTCTGCAAATTTTAACACTGTGAGCCTAATTTCAAATTTGGTAAGTTCTTTGTTTTGTTTTTTGAGACGGACTCTCACTCTGTTGCCCAGGCTGGAGTGCAGTGGCACAATCTTGGCTCACTGCAACCTACACCTCCTGGGTTCTAGTGATTCTCCTGCCTCAGCCTCCCAAGTAGCTGGGATTACAAGTGCACACCACCATGCCCAGTTAACTTTTTGTATTTTTAGTACAGACGTGGTTTTACCATGTTGGCCAGGCTGGTCTCGAACACCTGACCTCAGGTGATCTGCCAGCCTCAGCCTCCCAAAACGCAGGGATTACAGATGTGAGCCACCATGCCCAGCCTCAAGTTTAGTAAGTTTTAACATTCTTAGCTATAAGTAAAATGTCTTTTTGGCATTTTATTTTCATTTCTATGACAACTTCATTCCAAAAATTCTTGATTAATGTTTTTTAATAACACAGTTACAGGATTTTTAAAATGTAAGGGCTATCAAATTTAATGTGCCAAAAACAGCATAATATTACATAAAATACGTTTTCTGACTTTAAAACATTTTCCTCCAATGCAATGTAATTTAAGATGACATGGTTATATCCCCATAGGTTAATTCTGAATTTGAAAAGAATATCATTTTGAAAAAGTATAAAAGTTAAGTGCTCACTAACAGTGAGTGGCCTTGGACATGTCGGTGAATTTCAATCCTTCCTGAACAATTTCCTCATCCTTAAAGTGAGGGGGTAGACACAGATGACCTCTTAGGTGCTAAGGATTTTTCAGATTCTACAGTTCTGCCTCATGACTGGTCTTCCTGGCCATCCTGGAGGAACCCCCTTAGGCTGATGCACACGCTAAGGATTCTGTGTCCCGGCTCGAAGGTCTCCAAAGCACTCTGGATTCCAGGTGGGACAGGCTAGGGGCTGTCAAACAGGGGGTCCTGACGGTATTATAACAGCCTGGGCAGTTTTCTTGATGATCCTTTGGTGCCAATTTGGTTTTGAAATTCAAAAGTGTTCAGTTTGGTGAAAGGATAATGTGACCGCTCTGCCCTCTCTCACGTAACACACCCAGGAGGGTCTGGAGCAGCACCCAGCACTCACAGCATTAATACTTCCAGCCTCCGCGGAATCAGTAGAGTGTCCAGTCTCACCCCAGCTGAGGCCAAGCTTTGCCACCAAATGATCTGTGGAAATAATCCAGCGTTCAGAGCTTCTGGGTTTCAGAATTGCACACAGGGCCTGTAGAGCAGAGGACCTCCGCTCGAAGGCCGGGACACGCAGAGCATGTCACCTCACAGGTGAAAAATGTACTAATGCCTGTCACCTTCCAAAGAATTCAAATCACAAGGGATTTTCTTAATGGAGTCTTCCTTCTCAGCTGATTGGATAAAATCATACATATTTAAAAAGATACAGGTGATCAGGTGGTGCAAACAAGCTCGAGTGTAAATTCACAGGCTGACGTGCAGTGACACCTAGGTCACCGTGCAGAATGCAGAAAGTAAACGTGGTCAGCAGCCCAATCACTGCCTTTTGTTCCCCACAGTGAGAGTGTGGCTCACTTATCCTACCAACATCAACAACTGAGAGTTATGGAAAGTAAACAGAGGCAAGACTGGGGCTGGCCACACAGGTCCCAGCATTCATCATCCCCTGGGGCTGGCCACACAGGTCCCAGCATTCACCATCCCCTGGGGCTGGCCACACAGCTCCCAGCATTCACCATCCCCTGGGCTGGCCACACAGGTTCCAACATTCACCATCCCCTGGGCTGGCCACACAGGTCCCAGCATTCACCATCCCCTGGTTTGTCTGAAGGCAGAGCCACCCAATTCCCGAGAGTACTCATTAGGATTCACAGCATCAAGCAGAAACTCGGAGCAAAGCTGAAGCTACACAAATGCATAATTTATAAAGAAAATCAGAAACTAGAACACACAGCAAAGAGAGCAGATATACCTCGCAGGGAAGGGGAGGTGGGTAACCAAGTTGTTCTAGAGAAGGAAACACCAGTTTGCCCCCTCACTTCCATCCCAAGCATTGCTACAAAGTGAGCACCTAGCCCGCAGGAAGCACATCCAGCTGAATTTCTGCAAACAAAACCTGCAGTCCAAAACAAGATCATTACCACCAGCAGCAACTGTGTCAGCCTGGGAGATTCCCTATTTTTGTATTCCTTTGTTCATTTCAATGGGAATCGGGAATGAGGGGAGAGGTGCTTGAATCTAGGAGCTCAGTCTGTTACCTTGAGCCAGAAGCCTCATTTAGGTTTAAGTACTACTCTTTTTTTAGGCCAGATTCTGTCTGTGTTTCACTGCTTTTAAAATCTGCCTCCACCCCTGTAGAACATCCTGATCAAAAGGAAACGAGAGAGGAAAATTTCAGCCTCAGCGATGAGGGGGCCTCACCCACGGCGACCTTCGCGCACACGAGTGCTGCGGTCCTCACTTCGCTCACCCCTTCCTGCACCACACAAACTGCACAAGAGACTTGTGTGAGATTAGTTCCAACATCACAGACCCTTGAGAAATTCAGATTTCTGAAAGTCAAAATAAGAACTGCATACAAAATAAGTTTCATAAAAGGAATCGTTATAGCTCACTTTAAAGGTGCTAGTTTTATTCTGGGGGAAAAGGGTTTATTATAGAAATTGTAACTGTTTTGGTCAGGCGTGGTGGCTCACGCCTGTAATCCCAGCATTTTGGGAGGCTGAGGTGGGGGATCACCTGAGGTCAGGAGATCAAGACCAGCCTGGCCAACATGGTGAAACCCCATCTCTACTAAAAATAAAAATAAATAAATAAATTAGCCAGCTGTGGTGGCATGTGCCTGTGGTCCCAGCTACTGGGGAAGCTGAGGCGGGAGAATTCCTTGAACCCGGGAGGTGGAGGTTACAGTGAGCTGAGATCACGCCACTGCATCCCAGCCTGCGCGACAGAGCAAGACTCTGCCTTCAAAAACAAAAACAAAAAAGTTGTAACTGTTTTAAACAAACGTTAAAAAAACTCCCTTCCTAGAATTCTATACTGAATCGTTCTGTGGTTACTCCAAGAACAAACGGTCATCCCTGGTGCGAGTCTGCGAACCCAGGCAGCTATGCCCGTTGTCTCTAAATGAACTAGCTGCCTCTACCTTGAGGCCAGTGTGCACAGCCAGTCACCCGCCAAGGACTGCGCGAGCAGCTAGGAACCGCTTCTTTTCCTCTTCCTGAAACACCATATAGGGTAAAATTAACAAAAAAAGAAAAAATTGAGTTAACTCTTCAGTCTCCTTACCTAAAAAGTGAAAATAAAAATACTTTGTCAGAGAGAGAAAATATGAAGATATATACACTTACAAATTAATTCCAAGTAATTCAATAGCATAAAATCTAAATATGATAAAATGTATTCTATAGAAGCCTGAAGTTCCAAGCGGAAGGGCATAATTAAACGGCGTATATGAAATCGTGTTACATGACTGAACACTGTATGTCCTTCACAAACACATACTTCCAGGTTGCACAACTGTTGGTGAACTCTGTTGGAATGGGTGAACTCTGGGGTATGTGAATTATATCTCAGTAGAGCTGGTTAAAAATACGTGCTCAAAGCATATTAAATGGCACAGGACATGCTCAAACATAACTGAAAAGAGGAGGGGTACAAAACTGTACCCACAATTGTGATTCCAAAGGTAAGGTCACCAAATGAAAACACAAGCTGCCGCAAGTGGTTCTGACCTCTGCAGGGGGGCGCGGAGGATTCTTCTTTTCTTCTTTGTACCTGGCCCTTCTGTGTATCCACTTTCCAACATTCTACCATAAACATGTCATTTCTCTATGCACCGGGGGTGGGGGAAGTGGGGATAAAAATGACTTTACCACAATAGTCAAGGATTTTTTCCATGATTGTGCATGTATGTCTATACAACTGTTTTTATACCCTGAAGATATAGAAAGTAACTTGTTCGGTCAGCTGAAGCTTGGGCGAGTATCCAAGGTAACGAGCGAGCTGGGCTGGCGTCAGGAATGTGGTGCCGGCGGCATGGGGCACGCTTAGAGATGGACCCATGTTTCACTTACTCCTGGGAACTCTGCTCCTTAATAATCAGTAAATAATTGGTCTTCATAAAATTAAGTATAGCAAAGGGCTTTTAATATTTCTTTTTCTCTGTTCTTTCCCAGTTCAGGACACAAAGTGAAGCCTATTGCTTCAATCAAGCTCAAGCAATCCTCCCATCTCAGCCTCCCGAGCAGCTTAGACTCTAGGCATGTGCCACCGCACCTGGCTAATTTTCTAAAATTTCTTTCATGGAACAAGATTTTCAAATTTCAGGCGGAAGCGCGGTGGCTGACACCTGTAGTCCCAGCACTTTGGGAGGCCGAGGCAGGTGGATCACAAAGTCAGGAGTTCGAGACCAGCCTGGCCAATATTGTGAAACCCTACCTCTGCTAAAAATACAAAACTTAGCTGGGCATGGTGGCGCACTCCTACAGTCCCAGCTGCTCGGGAGGCTGAGGCAGAAGAATTGCTTGAACCCAGGAGGCAGAGGTTGCAGTGAGCCGAGATCGTGCCAATGCACTCCAGCGTGGGTATCAGAGATGCCATCTCAAAAGAAAAAAGATTTTCAAATGTCAATAAATGGATTGATTTCAAGGCTGTTTAGAGATTTGATAACACACTGGACCACAGCTTTACTATTCCTGATGCAAATTAAAATTAGCCACATTACCATGGGACTGAGTCATTCATTCGGGGCTAATTTTCCTTCTACTCTTCATTATCCAGCAATATGTTACCCATGGTACAAGTTCATCAAATCAACCCCAAGGCACGTAAAAATCTGCAGGGCTCCCAAGCAGGCTGAAGACATAAGCCCATGGTGTTTCTCAACAGAAAAGTCTCAGAACGCTCAGAGCTTTGTTCTGCTTCTGTACCAGCCTTCTGCTTGGGCCAACGCAGCTCCTGAAGCCGTTCCAAAGGCCCCATAGCTCCAAATAGACACAGGAGGTGGATTCCAATAACGGAGGCCTGGAAGAAAGGTCTCAGGGCCCCACTGCAGCTGCCACCGCATAAACCCGGTTAAATGGTTATTTTCAGGAAGGTGACATCTAATATTAATGACAAGGGCTAATATTTACTTGGGAAGAAAAAGAAGGGAGGAAGGGAAATTAGCCAGGAAGCTGTCGTAAAATAAGAAAGCCTGAGCTAGGTGTGGCAAGGGTGGAAGGGGACAAGGAAGACAGAAACCTCTATTTCAAAGAGAATCGGTGACAGCATGTGCTGCTAAGTGGGTCTGAGAGATGAAAGGCACAGGTAAATCAAAAGTCTTGCATAGTTGAAAATCTAGTAACAAGCCATCCATTAAGATGCCCCATGGGGAACCACAGCAGACATCTGCCGTCTGTAGTTCCCCATAATCTTGTTAACACCTTCCGTACATCTTGACAATTTCCTTTGCTACGGGTCCTACCCTACTATGGTGGGGAAAAAAAGGAACTTGTCCTGACTCCTGCAGCTAAGGGGCCAGCACGTGACCTGGGTTCCTATGATCACATGCACCTGCAGGATCAGATTCCAGACCCTGAGACTCGAGGTCCCCCTTCCACAGGAAGGTGAACACTATGAGCTGCGTGTGTGGCAGAGGCAGCTGGCTCTTCAGGAGGCAGGGGCAGGTCTTCGAGAACTCCTCCAGCGTCTCAGTTGCTCAGCAGCTACAGAAGCCTCCTTGAGGTCTACCGTAACTTCAGCGGCTGGCTCTTGGGTCCTCCTGGAGATCCTGGACAATCTCTTCTCTGCTTAACCTAGCTGGAACAGACTCAGATGTTTTCTCTGAACGGCTTTTTCTGCCATCTACATAAGAATGATGGCTTAGCAAACCTAAGAACTCTTAGTAAAGTCATGTCAGAACTCTCCCCGTTACCCATTTATTTGAAGGAATTCTAAATGAGGAATTACCGCAGGACAAGGCCAAAGGTGTAAGAAATCAGCATGAAATAAGAAAGAGCAACACTGCAGTTTCCTCTGGGTCCTGGTGACGAAGGTGACGGCGCACGCAAGCATCCTCAGGGATTATCAACAGCTAAACCAGCTGACAGCAAACTGAGCTCCACAGTCAAGCCCATGGCCCAGAATTTTACAAAACGCAGAACAGCACACGCATCTTCCCCAGGTGCTTCAAAGCCTCTCTCAGCTACAAATTTTAAGATCTGAGCAGTGAGACGGTTTCTACAGCCTGCTACTCACTACACATATTTCTTCTTGACATTCTTGCAATTGTAATTGCCCAAAATATTTTTTCTCTTTAACATTCTCTATCTTGGTCTGATCTCACAAAGTGTTGAAAAACACGTAACACAAAATGAAGGAAGACCACATTTAACACCACAGAGCTCCATCTGAGCACAGACAAACCTCACCTATAAACACAGGCCTGCAAAGGCAATGCAGACAGCCAGCACAGGAATCAAATATTTCGAAGGAGCCACCTAAATCAGAAATTTTTTTTTGATACAGTAATTGTTAACAAAAATTCAAGCAGAGCCTTTCGAAAACACAATATTTGGATTGGTTATTTTTTCTTTAGAAAATAAATTTCAAAAATGATATTCTTCAGGAAACATTTCAAGCATGAGACAAGGTAGAGCCTCTGAAAGGTGAGGAAGGGGAGGACCCCTCCTTGGGGAGGTCACTTCACTGTCCCCACAGGCTGGCCTGAGCACGCCTCTGGGACCCCCGACTGTAGCATGTGGCTTGGTGAGTATGTATTGGGGGTGGGCTCCCCCTGGCTCTGGGTGGGTCTTCCAGGCCTGGCTTGTCTTTGAGTCCCCCAGCACCTAGGGTCCTTGCTGACATGAAGAGAGTGTCCAGCCTCTTCCTTGTCAGGAAGGGAGAGGACAATGAAAGACCCCAGTGGCGAGCAGCAGTGTCTCCAGGGAGGCCCTCCACCAACACCAAGAAGAAAGTCAACCTTCACCCGAGCTGCGACAGGAATCCACTCAGCACAGCCACAACTGGGTGCAGAGATGGCACTGGGATGGACGCTTCACCATGCTCCACAGACGCTTATCCAGAACACATGCCCAGCCCGAGTCTTAATACCACTTCATCCAACCACAGGAAAGCACTTGTGTCCATGTCAGTTCTTCTTCAAAGTGTCCATATATGAATGTTATTACATATTAAATATAAGCAGAAGAAAAGAAGTCTCAAGAGACAGAGATTCTGAATGTTCATTTTGAATGTCTTCATTGAATGCCTGTGGCATCAGAGACAGGCCAGGTCCCGGGGGTGCCCTGAAGAACAAGATGTGCCCTGTCCCTTCCAGGGATGAAAGACACATATAAGTTTCCTCCCAGAAATGCCCAGAGTGCCATGGAGCTCACAGGAAAGATAGAGCTAACCTTGTCTGACAGCACTGAGCAAAGCTTTGCAAGGAAAAGTATCACTCAAGTGTGGAGAGAGAACTCATAGGCAAACAAGAAGTGACAGGCCATGCAGGCGGCCAGGAGCAGAGGCAGTAATGTGGCCAGGTTCTCCAGGCAGGGCGAAGGCCCAGCAGGACTCCCGGGGAGGACGATCACTGAAGGCCACACGCCATGCCAGGAGGGACCCTTCATCTTACAGCAGATGCATTCAAGGGGGGCCCCTGGCTTTGTGGACAGAGGCTGATGTTGACGGTCTATGGACCTTGAGATGCTCTTGGTTCTTTTTATAACTACATCCTCTTAAAATTTCCATCCACATTATGGCCTTACATCTTTGACAAAAGTTTTTTTGTGTGTGTGAGACAAAATCTCACTCCTGTCTCCCAGGCTGGAGTGCAGTGGTGTGATCATGGCTCACTGCAGCCTCAACCTCCTGGGCTCAGGTGATCCTCCCACCTCAGCCTCCTGAGTAGCTGGGACCACAAGTGTGTGCCACCACACCACGTTAATTTTTTTGTATTTTTTGTATAGACGAGGTCTCGCTGTGTTGCCCAGGCTGCAACAAATGATTTCCAAATCAGTTTCAATTGAAAGTTCAAAGAAGAGTATTTACACCTTTCTTTCACATAAGACACAGGCTTCAGAGAACAAATGAGTCATTAAGCAAAGGCTGCAAATCAGAATGGCCTCAGATAATTCGACACTGTGACCTAAGCAAGTCAGATTCACAACACAGAATTTAATAACTAGACAATCAGTTACGTGTGAAGATGGAGTAATCATATTTTAGGCCCAACCCAGTGGCCCACACCAGCAATCCTAGCACTTTGGGAGGCTGAGATGGGAGGATCCCTTGAGCCCAAAAGTTCAAGACCAGCCTGGGCAACAGAGAAGGACCCTGTCTCTACAAAAAATTTTTTAATTAGTCAGCATGGTGGCGCACACCTGTTGTCCCAGCTGCTTGGGAGGGTGACGTGGGAAGACGGCTTGAGCCAAAGAGTTAGAGGTTACAGTGAGCTATGACGGTTACCAGTGAACTCTAGCCTGGGTGACAGAGTGACAGCCCTTCCCTTAAAGGAGATGTCTATTTTTAAAACTGTCCTATTTTAGAGTGAGAGCAAAAATTCCAAGTTAAAAACTGATCACTTACTGGTGTAGTGCAATGTGAAGTCATCGGCAACACTTGTGAGGCATTCCCGCCGAAAAGACTGAATGTGGATGTAATCAGACCTCTAGATTGAACTTCCAGTTTGCAGGAAATGCAGGGAACGAAAACACAAGTGAAATGATGCCATGAGGAAACACCGAGCGAAACACATTCTCCAGCACAAGCAGCAGGACCCTTCCACAAGAAGGTGTGTCGTTTAGGGGGAGAAAAAAAAAAGTTCTACATTTAGAAAAGACAAAGAAACAAACCTAATGAGTAGATTTTGGTTTCTAAAAAAAAAAAACAGCTACAAAAGATGTGATTGAAACAGCTATATTTTCAGTATAGACAAAATATTTAGATAATATTGTGGAAGTATGGTCAATTTTCTTAGGAGTGATATTGGTATTGTGGTTAGACAGGTGAATGATGTTTTAATTCTTATGAGAGGTGTGCAGGAGTATTCAGGAAGAAAATCACTGGCAGGGCGTGGTGGCTCACGCCTATAACCCCAACACTTTGGGAGGCTGAGACGGGCAGATCACTTTAGGTTAGGAGTTCAGGACCAGCCTGGCCAACGTGGCAAAGCCCTGTCTCTACTAAAAATACAAAAAAATAACAAAAGTTAGCCAGGTGTGGTGGTGTGTGCCTGTAATCCCAGTTACTTGGGAGGCTGAGACAAGGAGAATTGCTTGAACCCAGGAGGCAGAGGTTTCGGTGAGCCAAGATCGCACCACTGCACTCCAGCCTGGGTGACAAAGTGAGACTCTGTCTCAAAAAAAAATAATAATAATGATAATGTGTGCCACTTGCTTTCAAATGATTCAAAAACAAATGAAAATGTGACAGAAAGAGCAAATACGACAAAATGCAAACAAGTCTTTTGTCAAAGTGGTGAGTGTGAAGTGTTCATGGTACTATTCATTCAAGTCTTCTGTGAGAAAAGTTTTCAAAATAAAGATTTGGAGGCAATCTGCATTGGAAAAACAAAACTCACCACAAGACTCCTAGGAAAAATGCAATCTATTGCTTGAAATTAGTTTCCGGGTAATAAAAAGCATTTTAGTTACCAAGAAAGGACAAGATCTAAAATCCATTATATTCAACAGACTGCACTCTAAAATTCAGTAGGAAAAGCAGGAGTGAAACAATATTCAAGTGTCTGACACATTATCTTCTCTTCATGCTAAATTGGTGTCTAAGATGATGATACCTTCAGCACGATAGAAATCAAAGAACTTCCCGGGGGTTTCTTTTCTTCAAGAGAAGTACTCTAACAAGTCAGGGAAGGTATCACTTCCTCTGGGCTTCTCCTGGTGGGTGCCACGGGGTGCTCCTCTGGGTCTACCATCATGGAGATCATCCCTGGTTCTCCTGAGGATCACATCGGAAAGTTTTCCTTCTCATTCACTCCCATTCAGTGAGAGCCGCTCAGCGAGAAGCACCCAGGAATACAGCCACGAGGTCATCAGCCTTCTGCCCTTTCTTCGGGCACAGGGTCCCTGTTGGGCACCTCCACACCAGTTAATAAACGCCCCCTGCACCATTACCTGTCCACGCCATGGAGACAGCGAGCAGCATCTCAGCCCCGTGGTTTTGACTCCCTGAGCGTCCGTGCTAACAAGACACACTTGCTCACTGGAATGAGCTGCCGTAATTGACAAGCATGGGAATGCCACCCAGTCTATGAACAAGAATCAGATGTGCTTTCTGTATTATGCTGTATAATCACGCTTTTGCTGCACGTACCAGGAACAGGAAAGGAAAAGTTTCACATTTTGCTGAGTGTATAATGAAGGCAGTAAAGCTGAACAAATGTAAGGAGGCAAGGAGAAGGAAGAGAAGGAGGAGGAAGAGAAAAGCTGGTGAGACACAGGAGGACACGGAGATACAGGAGGATGAGGAAAGGACAGTAAACCAATCAAGGGAAAGAAAAGCAACTTTACGAGCATCAGCCAGAAGTCAAAAATGAAAAAACTTTATTCTCTCCCTGATGGCCAAGGCCCCATGTCCCTCAAGACATGTCCTTGATGCAAACCTTGCTGGAAGGCCTCCTTCCAGGACCCAGCAGGCACAGCAGGGGGATGTGTTATCTACACCCTGGGCTACAACTTTTCAATTGGCTAAATGTCAGTTTTAAGCTACCATTTTCAATTTTACCCTTTAAAGTCTATTACCATATGCATGTAGCCTACGATGGCACTCTTACACACACACACACACACACACACACACACACACAAAACAAACCTTAATCAAAAAAAAATTTTTTTTTTGAGACGGAGTCTTGCTCTGTCATCTAGGCTGGAGTGCAGCTGTGTGATCTCAGCTCACTGCAACCTCAACCTCCTGGGTTCAAGCCACTCTCATGCCTCAGCCTCCTCACTAGCTGGGATTACAGGTGTGTACCACTACGCCTGGCTAACTTTTGTATTTTTAGTAGAGATGGGGTTTCACCATGTTGATCATGCTGGTCTCGAACTACGAATTCAAATAATTCGCCCACCTCAGCCTTCCAAAGTGCTGGGATTACAGGTGTCAGACACCATGCCTGGCTAAATCAAATTATTTATACACACCTCAAGACATATCAACATTATTTTCTGGCTTAAACTACTAATCTGGAAGCTTCCAACCACTGGCAGTCATGTGAAACCCACCATCTCCCAGAGGGAAGACTATTAACAGCTAGAAGCCTTACTACAATTCCTGGACAGACCACGTCATTTCCAAATGCCCCTCCTGACCTGCTCTCCTCACAGTGCAGAATTCTGTGGGCCTGAGAGCACAGTGCCCAGCACAAACCTAAGGAATGCTCTGCACGACGCATGTGCTCCCCGTCCCTCTGCAGCCCGAGGCAGGCTGGTGGTGCCGTCTCCACACTGGCCCGCACTGTGCTCTCCATGTTTCCCTGGGTCTGTTAGGGCACCCACAGCACGGCCACTTCCTCCTCAGAACTCTCTTTCCAGGCCTAGTGCCTCCCGCCCCCTCTGACCTATCCTTGTCATTGTAATACCTCCTAAGTCAGTAAATGGCACTGCTCATCCCCGACTCTCACACTGGGTGAGCAAATTCTGCAACCGACAGGCGTCTGACTACCCACAAGTCACCTCCGTGCTCGGTCATCTGCAGACTGTAGCGGTTTCATCTAAACCACACACAGAAGTGCCTGATTCCTCATCTGTACGAGAGCACTCAATAAACACCCAAGGACTCTGAAGACCAATACGGTCAGCTGCTGCGGGCGGGCCTCAGCGCACCGTCACCAGGAAGGGAGGGAAGTCCCCAGAGCATGCTAGACTCAGAAAAATCAACTAGTAAACTAACATATATAGTAGAGCAACATAAAAGATACACTGAAAACGACTGATACATGACATTAAAACCACTAAATGATCCATTTTTCGAACATTACCAGAACCGTGGTTTTAGATCCAAAACTGCCTTCAGTTGTAAATAAAATCTGGTACTGCCAATAGCTACAGAGTAAAAAAATGTTCAAATAGTTCTCAGATTGAAGGAAGCTGGGCCTATAATCCCAGCACTTTAAGAGGCTAAAGCAGGAAGATCACTTGAGGCAGGGGGTTCAAGACCAGCCTGGGAGACAGAGTGAGAATCCTCTTTAAAAAAAAAAAAAAAAAAAGTTGAAGGAAGCCCTAAGACAGTGGGCTCTGAACCTCACGTGCGTGCGCCTCACATTTATCTGCTAAGAAGTAACGTGTGGGCGCCTTCATGTGCTGCGTCTATAATATGATCTATTGTAGATTCATTTTCTTGTTAGATAACGAATCCTTAACCTGAGTAGCTCCCTCTAGAAATCTAGACTTGAATTTCAACCAACGAATGGCCTGACTCATTGCCTGCTGATTGCTAGGAGGTATTACTTGTAGATAGATATGCAGTGCAATGAAACTGATACTCACACCCCCAAAAAGAACTTCAATGAATGGATGGATGGATGGATGGATGGAAGGGTAGACAGATAGGTAGACAAACAGATCCATTCAGACAGAAGACTGAAATTTGCTCCTGACGGTTTCCCACAGTGTCATCACTAAAACAAAAATCATAAAAATACAAACAACAGTAAGACTACTCCCACCTGCTTCAACCAAGAAAAGGTAGGGTGGGAAAAACTGTCAGTCACTTTAAAAACGGCTACACGACTGCATTCATTTTTAAAGATCCAGGTAAAAATTTTCAAAAGTTCAAGGAAACCTCCTAAAAAGTTTACTGGTAACAGGAGCTCAAGACCAGCCTGGGCAACAAAACACACATCTCTAAAAGAAACAAAAAAATAAAAAAATTAGCAGGGCAGGATGGACTACACCTGGAGTCCCAGAAAGACCTGTCTCTAAAAAAAAGAAAGAAAGAAAGAGAGAGAGAGAGAGAGGGAGAGAGGGAGAGAGGGAGGGAGGGAGGGAGGGAGGGAGGGAGGGAGGAAGGAAGGAAGGAAGGAAGGGAGAGAGAGAAAGGTCTCCTGGGTAAGAGACACACACACTTGATACCCCCACCACCCACTAACGCCTGGAGCTTTACACAGTGACTCACATCTCAAACACCTAGATAATGAAGGACAATCAGATCCAGAGCTACACCAGTGCCCAAAGAGCAAATCCACCATCCGTCTGATTTAGAGCTACCTCTTACTGCATAGCTAGTCCGTGTCCTGAGACATGACAGGCATTCGTCATGAGCAACTGAACACAGATGGGTCTGTGAGCGCCTACCATGTGTTAGGCATTGTGCTGGGGGCTTTTCATTTTCAAATAACCTGGCACGGTGGAGGGCACCACCTCTATTTCACACTCAGACACTGCAGCTCCGGAAGAGCTCAGTGGTCTAGGCCTCACTGGTACCTAGTTCTGTTTTGCAGCCAGTACACCCCATTTGATTGGGTGATCACTGGGTAAGAGACTTAAGACCATGCATTTCCTCCCGGCCATGGTCCAGAATTGAGACATGGTTTCTTCAATTCATGATGGACACAGTTACGGAAAAGCCCTGTGCAGGCTCTCTAGCTCCTAGCAGTGCGTTTTCACCGACTCTCACTATCACCTGCTCCATCACCCACCACCTCTCCACCTTCTTTTTTCTTAACGTAAAAGAAATAAACCCTGAGAAGTTATGTAACTGTCATCACAAAGCCCCTCTACTAGTAAAAGTAGGAGGATGAGAGCAGCACATCCACAGCTGTCAGTCACTGCTCTCCTAAATACCAAAACTTAACCTTGAGATTTAACAAAACTGCCCATAAGCCCCCAGGCCTGGGGCATCTGAGTGCTGCTGAAACATGGGCCATCCCACAAGACATGTATCCTCTTAACCATCTTGGCCACACTTGACTCCAACCCGTAAGAGAAAGTCAGCTGGGTGTGGTGGCTCACACCTGTAATCCCAGCACTCTGGGAGCCCAAGGCAAGAGGATCACATGAGCCCAGGAGTTCAAGACCAGCTCTGCACCACAACAAGACCCACTCTCTCATTAAAAAAAAAAAAAAAAAAAAAAAAAAAAAAAAAAATATATATATATATATACACATACATACATATATATATGGTTTGCCTGTGTCGCTACACAAAGCTCATCTTGGATTGTAGCTCCCATAATTTCCATGTGTCATGGGAGGGACCTGGTGGGAGGTAATTGAATCGTGGGGATGAATCTCTCCTGTGCTGTTCTCGTAATAGTGAATAAGTCTCATGCTGTCTGGAGGTGTTATAAAAGGGCGTTCCTCTGCACATGCTCTCTGCCTGCCGCCACGTTAAGATGTGACTTTGCTCTTCATTCACCTTCCACCATGATTTTGAGGTTTCCCCAGCCATATGGAACTGTGAGTCCATTAAACCTCTTTCCTTTATAAATTACCCTGTCTCAGATATGTCTTTATTAGCAGCATGAGAACAGACTAATACAGGAGGATTTTGCCTTCTGGGCCAATAGGGGACAGCAGCATCAGCAACCCTGCCCCTGAACAATTTTCTGCTGCTTCTCCTCTTCCATCAAAAGACTAGCTCATTACTTGGTCCAAAGACATTATCTAAATTTATGAAGACCGAGAAAATCACTTTCACCATTTTTATAATGCAAATATATTATAGATACTTATATATTTAATATAAATCAGTGATGTTCTCACAGAAGTAACTCTGCCAGCATTCTGTATCTGCACAGCACGTAAGCTCAGAAAAGTTGTTTCTATCCAATATTAACATAAGATTCTAATTGCTTCTTGCAACATATCTGCTCCTTCCCCTTTGTGACTACAACTATATTGTATTTCAGTATTTAGTTGAAAGCAGCTGACTGAAACTGGTGATGTATATGTCAATATTCGCTTATTTTGAGGTTTTTTTTTTTTTTTTTTGAGACGGAGTTTCGCTCTTGTTACCCAGGCTGGAGTGCAATGGCGCGATCTCGGCTCACCGCAACCTCCGCCTCCTGGGTTCAAGCAATTCTCCTGCCTCAGCCTCCCGAGTAGCTGGGACTACAGGCACGTGCCACCACGCCCAGCTAATTTTTGTATTTTT